>VMBQ01001694.1:182271-247292 GCA_007657795.1 Dreissena rostriformis
AAAGTGGCCAGGAAAACCCCTTTATATTAAAGTGAACTACCTAGCTGTGACTAACTGAAATTCTGTTTTAAAGGACATATTTTTAGAACTTCAGAGATGGGCATAGTTGATAGCTTAATATCTCATACAAGCCTGTGTATTTTTAACTATTTTTTATGCCGGCTTGATCTTCCAAGCAGATATCATTACACTCATCAAATTATATATACAATCCCCGTGTTACAAATTTTGGTTTGCAAGAACCAAACTATTAAAATGCTTAAAAGACTTCATGTGTTGGCTAAGTAAGTATTTGCATTTAAGGGTTTTCCAAACAATATTGGTCTTGCATGATTTTATTGGAATTTGAACTTCATTGTATTCATTTTCATGAGAATTAAAGAGATTTGTTTATGGACAATCTGTTCTGTCAACGTTTCGCAGTTATGAATTGGCACGTACGATAATGACTTGTTTTAAAAAACAGCATTGACTTTTAACCCCAATAGCTAAATCATATATTATGTTGACAGCCTGTCACCCTTCCTTAATTCCATCTGTTTTATTCAACAAAGGTGATTGGATGGCATCAGGGTGTATAGTGTTTTTACAACCACAAAAATTGAGCAACATCGCCCTACCATTACTTTTAGGATTTTTATTTATGTTATAATTATAACATTGTTAAATAGATTCTAAATGCTGAAATACAATGCCATAGACCTTTTTATGTATTGATACTTTATTTAACAACTTATGAAATTCAATACTGATCACATGTCATGTCTTTATATATGTTACTATGCTTTTTAACATGTATACCCATGGACTGTATGTCTATTGTATATTAAAAAAACCATTAAAATATCATTACAGCTAAACAATCGACAGCTTTACAACATGCAGTAATACACAATTGAATGATTTTTGGCAAATGACAATTTAACGAATTAAGCCGACAAAATATTATCCAAACAAAATAAGTATGTAGGTAGGCCAAACATTTTATTTGTTAACTGTTTCACTATATATAAGTTATTTCTTACTTTTATAGTGATATTCATTCACAAACAATTTCCAAATTTCTTTGCAACATACCTTATTTCATATACAAAAGTTCATTTTGTGTACACGATCAATTGTAGCCCAACTGATCAAAAACTTAACCTGCAAGACCAAAACACGTTTAGGGTCGGTATAGACATATTAGAGTCGGCAGGATTAGTGGGGAAAAATACAATTCGTTTTAGCCCTTATTAAAATGTGGCTGTGTCATAGAGTTGTGTCAAGATCATGAATATTGTTGACCGCTTTTATGTTGTTGTTTTTTTGTTCACATTTATATAGCGCCCTTTTCATACTCTAGACGTGCGTTCAAAGTCGCTTTACATTTTTTCCTGATCACTGGGTCATAAGTCGTCCGTTAACTTGGCGCAGTATGCAGCCACGGCACGGCTTATTTCCCTCACAGGTACCTATTTACACACCTGGGTGTAGAGGAGCAGATGTGGGATAAATTTCTTGCTCAAGAAATTCCAGTGTTCAGGGAGGGAATCGAACCCGGGACCTTTAGATCACTAAAACAGCGTCCTTTTGAAACCCAGTGTGAACTTGACTATTTAAGATAAGGAAACCTGAACAGTATAACATGCATCACAACTCCACCTATTGAGTTTTTATTGCAATAATGTGTATACAATATTTATGCTTTGCTACAAAATAAAATAAAAAGGGAGATACACGTAATAAGTTTCAATGAAATTGCAATGGGATTTTTCTTCGCGCTTTCTCAGAAAGTATTCAATCACTATATGAAGTTTATTTGAATCCCTTTAATGCTTTATCTGCTCAATACAATACCACTATTTAATTGTGCATGAAATTTTATTTGAATCCGTATAAAACGTGTTATCTTATAATCTGCACAACACAATTACACTATGTAATTGCGCTCACTACAAGATAAGATACCCATAGCAATACATAAAAAAAAGAGAATTTGTTTTCTTGCACATTTTACATAAGAGTATTATTAAATCTAGGGCCACCACCTTGGAACGGTCAATGCAAAGCAAAGCAAACCACAGTATAAAGTGGTCCTGACAAAAACATGCGATATATTAACAAATGTGTAGTCCGGATATTTACATTCGATTATTTATGATTTGAACAGATTAATGTTGTAGTATAATGAAAACAATTTAAACTATATCAACTATAGCCGGCCCTCTCCGAAATACACCCCGTGTGAGACTCGAACATTCGACCTAATGCACCTGAGGTGAGGGTTTTAACGACTAGGCCATATGTTGAAGTTAATTTCAGAGTTTATAGGAAAATAAATGGTGTAATTAATGAAGATTTGTTTAAAATTATAGTTCAACATGACATGAAATATCTCAACAGCAGGCGAGAATATTATATACTTAATCAAATAACGAAACCTCCTCTTTTCTGTATAGCGTATTCTTCAATAAGTTATAGTTCTACTATGTTCTATATTACAGCCATGTATTGGTCGATTCGTGTGAAATTCAACTAAAAACTTGCATAATTGGCTAAACAAAATAAATTTGCACGCATTAAGAGTATGTATCCCTTTCATTTATTAACGTATCAAGTGCACGTGTTTGTTCATTGCGGAGATATGCGAAGTGCTGACCGCCACATTCCATTTGCACAAACTTACGTAAACAAACCACTTGACCTAAACAATGTACCATTCATGAAAGTATTTTGAACTGGTGACATATATGTATAGTAAATAATACGACTATTTCGCTCCTTCAGATACAACCATGAAAGTATCTGCCCTGCTGCATTTAGAGGTGAATAGGAGAATGATCATAAATATAAATTAATGCATCATTTTGTTCACTATTTCGAAGAATAATTTGGTTTAACTTGATAAAATATTTGTAGTTTTTGCCAAAAAAATGAACAAAATTGAGTATATTAGTCTTTTAAACAGTATAACCTTTTACAGATCAATTTTTGTTTACAAAACATGGCCACATGTTCAACAAATGCAAGACTTACATGTAGTATATGCTGAAATAAAATTATCAACTGAGCCGCGTCATGCGAAAATTACTTCTGATACAACTAAATGGTGTTGGTAAATCAGTAACTGGTATTGAAGAAAGGGCTTGTTTTTTTTATATAATTATATCTCTTTTACGTTAACGTTTGTATTTTGTATCTTTTTATATTTGCAAAATACATAGAGGATATAAGTTTGCTTTCGAGGTAAAACTGTAAAATATGTTTCTCGATTAAGTGAGAAAATAAATATTTTACGACTGCTTGTGTAACGTAACTTGAATTTGCGTAAGATGCGTACCGATACGGGCTTCAGTAGGCGAACCCAACGATACGAATCATAAAAAGAGAAGCCAGCCTTACTATGTGTTTGTGTATGTGTGTGTGAGGGAGAGGTGGTTGGAACTTTTGGCTTTCATAGGTTAAAATGGATAAATTTACCATTTGGGAGAGGGACCAAATGTCGGACCCCAAACACCTACAATGATGACATGAAACATCCCCACACACGTTATTGTGTCAGACTATGAACTCTCGACTCCTGGATTTAAGGTCAATAGCAAGCAAAGTGATAGCCTGACCACTTTATGGGTGGTAACGCGTTATAATTGTTTGGACCAAACAAAAGAGTGTAACGATGGAAAAATTCATATTATATCGTCACGGCTTTGTACGAAATGTACACTATTTTACACAAATATATGCATGTTGTGTTTGTACACTCATTCTGCATTGCGACTTGCCTATTTCATCCCAGTATATGCATTCTGTAAACACGCATATTTTGTTTGCTCCGAGTACAATGTTCTCTATAACGAGACAATTAACAGATTTCCGGCATGAATTTATAAACGATTTAAAATGTTTTTTTTTGCAAATAAAATTTAACTAATTTAGCAGAAAAATAATGTCCAAACAAAATGAGTTTGTAAGAAGGCCAAACCTTTTTGTCTAGTTAACTTTATACACTACTCGAGATATTTCCCATTGTTAAATCACAGACATTTTCCAAATATCAGAATCTTTGGAAAATACCTTACTTCATATGCAATTTTTCATTTTGCGAATATGATAACAAATAGCAAAACTGATCGAAAACTCAACCTGAAAGACGAAAAAGTGTATTAGGGTCGGTATCAAAAATACGAGTCGGAGGGAGTAGTGGAAACAAACAACTTTTTTTTAGCCCTTATTCAACTTCTGCTGTGTCAATGGGTTGTGTGAAGTGTTTCGACGTTGTTTTTTTTACAAAGACCGCTTTTAGATTTCTTGCACGTGCGTTAAGATAACACTTAAGAGGACTGTTGTTGAGCCAGATTTATGTATCGAGTACATAACAACCATATCGCCGTTAAAATATGAATCCTTATTCTGCGGATATTGTGATGTTTAACTACTGATTTTAGGAAAGATTTCGGAATTGTTCTTAATATGCAGATTTATTTCCAAAAAAGAGGAGTCGTAGCAAACGTTTTTGTCTATGATTTATAATCATCAAATTCATTTGAGATGAAAAAATGCCGTATAACATTGAGAACGATTGAATGCAATACTTTCCGAACGAAAACATTTATTAGTTTTGTAGGAAGGTCGTAGTTGAGGTTCTTAATCTAGTTTCATTTAATATACATTTAAAATGCATGAAGTATTATATTTACATTAACTGTGAATCAATTTTCGAAAATACAGACTTTAGTCGGATAAATTGTTCAATTTTGTAAAAGTGATTTCATTTTTATTCCAAAATTATTTCGGTGACCTCTTTTTGAATATGGTTTTCTGATTAGACATATCAAGAAATACATTTAAGTTGTTTCTAAGTCGTATTTTTTTTCTGTTTAATCTTAAATATGAGGTTGAAAAGAGTTCAAACGCTTCTTTTGGTCTTTGCTTCAATGTAAATTGCTTTCTCAAACCATACAAACCACACATTTCGTGTCATTTTTAACTTTAATCAATGATTTCTGTTTGTTTTGACAAAAGTAGAAATTTTGCAGTTCAAAAACAAATGAGCATATTGCAAATTTACCATTCACCATTTACCATAATTTGGGAGATATTATACATGTATATAGCTGTGATGTTCTCTTACGTATGTTTCAGTAATATTCTCATTGTTTTATTATCTATCAGAAACGAATAAACAGTGGTAACATTCTTAATCAGGTAACAAGTTCTTTAAATAAAAAAAATATCAGTTTAACGCATAAAATTTCAAATGATAATCGTCCAAACGGGCGTATAAAATGTATATAAGCAAAACCAGCAATACTGGCAGTTGTTTTCATTCAAAGTATGGTTTTTTCGCTTAAAAAAACTTGTCAGTATTGCCATAAGAGACTTATTATTCGTTTTGGATTGTGAAACAGTGTCAAAAAATTCTTCTTGTTTAATTTTTAGTGCTATATTGTTATAACAACAACTGACAGTAGTAAGTTTTCAATTTTTAAGTTGTCATGGATACATACTCAAAATTGGAATCCTATTTTTTTAGTTGTATCAACCCATGTATTTGTAATAACGTTGTATTCTGTGTCGCAGTAAGTATTTGCAGGTGCACGTTTTATATTTGCACAAGTTATCTGCTACGATATCATCGTAAAACTGTTTATATATGTCATGAAGCTGCCACACGGATTGTTAATACTGGTTAAAGCCGGCCGAGTTAAGACTAAACATATCAAGGTTCTGAGTAGTAGCGCGCAAAATAGTATATGTCACTTGGTTCGACTGTTAATGATCAATAACACTATTCAGTTATACGTTCCAACTGTTAATGATCAAAAACACTATTCAGTTATACGTTCCAACTGTTAATGATCAATAACACTATTCAGTTATACGTTCCAACTGTTAATGATCAATAACACTATTCAGTTATACGTTCCCACTGTTCATGATCAATAACAGTATTCAGTTATACGTTCCCACTGTTCATGATCAATAACACTATTCAGTTATACGTTCCCACTGTTCATGATAAATAACACTATTCAGTTATACGTTCCAACTGTTAATGATAAATAACACTATTCAGTTATACGTTCCAACTGTTAATGATCAAAAACAGTATTCAGTTATACGTTCCCACTGTTCATGATCAATAACAGTATTCAGTTATACGTTCCAACTGTTAATGATCAATAACAGTATTCAGTTATACATTCCCACTGTTCATGATCAAAAACAGTATTCAGTTATACGTTCCAACTGTTAATGATCAATAACAGTATTCAGTTATACGTTCCAACTGTTAATGATCAATAACACTATTCAGTTGTACGTTCCAACTGTTAATGATCAATAACACTATTCAGTTATACGTTCCAACTGTTAATGATCAAAAACACTATTCAGTTATACGTTCCCACTGTTAATGATCAAAAACACTATTCAGTTATACGTTCCAACTGTTAATGATCAAAAACACTATTCAGTTATACGTTCCCACTGTTCATGATAAATAACACTATTCAGTTATACGTTCCCACTGTTCATGATAAATAACACTATTCAGTTATACGTTCCAACTGTAAATGATCAAAAACACTATTCAGTTATACGTTCCCACAAAGCTTTTTCGCATGCCAGATGCCAAGAGAAAGACCAGTTTTCTTTTCAAAAAGGTGCCCCTATGATCGTATACCAATGTGAATGATGGTCTCGTCTCGTGAATTGTCTAGCTTCCGTGATTAAAAATAAAACAATTATAGCTCATCCAGGAAAGACGAACTGTGTTGTTTACGACACAACTCCGGAACTGCCTTTTTACATTTGCATGTTACATTTCATGCGAGCAATTGTTATTACATTTTCACGCTAATACAAAAGGCCTCCCGAACCACCCCAGTTAAGAACTCATTCTACCTCGACCATTTAAAAGGAACCGACTTTAATTTCACAATATTTTAATTATTGAGAATATATGCTTATTGTGCATAATGATATTTCTCATGGATGTAAATGTATGGAGTACATGTTGTTTGTTATGTCTAAACACACTTTAGAAGGCAATAAATACAGTCACACGTTGTAGAAAGTATACTACGTATATTGTAAGGGTGATGCAATTCAAACAATGCGCGTAAATCCTAGTATATTTTGTCCATGTGCAAAAGTACCGAAAGTACACAAATGTGGATAGTAACAACAAATCACCCGACCATGTGTTTTATAACTATCGGTATCAAACATGTTAAGCCGCGCTCTGGGTAAACCGGGTTTTATTCATGTGCGGAAAATATCGTCCTAGATTAGCCTGTGTAGTCCTCACAGGGACTATATGTGACCATAAGCTCCGCATATACTGGATAAAGGATTAAAAGAGACTTCCCTTAAACGAAAAATTCCATAAAGGCGGAGAGTTTCGTCTTTGATTTACCCGTGCAAACTGCACGCTCATGCATTAAGCCCTGTTTTCCCAGAGCACGGCTCATATACAAATGTATACACTGTCCCAATTCAAGCTCCACTTTTCCGCAAACTATCAAGAAATCGCGGTTTTATAAGTATAAAAACCCTTCCTCTTGAATGATCTGTAAAGCAGAAAAAAAATGGCCTCGTTACCGACCTGACGAGTGTGCCATTTACAAGACATATATTTTCTAGCAATATTTTAACGTTATGATAACAACGTTTACAACCACCGGAAAGGCACACTTTAGTCGACTGAATCATTAAAACATAAACAATCTACATAATCACTCACACTCTTTGCAAGCAATAGTTTAATAAATATGATAGTATATTCCAACTATAAAGTTATTATTTTTTATGAATTAATTCGAACCTCTTGAAAATAAAATTCTTCTAAAATATAATTATAATTTATAAAGGTATACTTTCATGACTTGTGATAAGTAGGTAATGTTTTTGTTACGTATAGGTATAATAATCAATTATCGTGTAGATGAAAAGAAATCGGACTCAAGGCGTATCTCTGCTTACAGTATTCATGCGTAGCAAATCCATTTTTTATGGATCGCCACATGCAAATTTCTTTGTAATACGTGTTCACAATATATGTAATACATACATGTATCTACAAATAATACACTTGACTTAAAAAAAAAACGAGCTGTTATTGAGGCAATTCAAGACAATTAATTTATAAATATGAACGTTATTTTGTTATTGAAAACATGCACACAGTGTAATTACAATATGAGTACTTAACTGTACTTTAATGACATAACAAGCATTAACGTATACAAGGAATCAATTCAACCCTTCATCAATATCCCTGTAAAATAAGTGTGTGAAAATCTATGATGATGATGATGATGATGGTGATGGTGGTGATGATGATAATGATAATGATGATGATGATGATGATGATGATGATGATGATGATGATGATGATGATGATGATGATGATGATTAAGATGATGGTGATTATGACGGTGAGGATTGAACTGTTGGCTGTATAAGGCAGTTACAACGTGCGTTGCTTTTCAATATACATTGTATATTTGAACCACATCAACAAGATCCTTCAGCCAGCGTATGAATCATTTCCATTTATTAACGTATTACAAAGTTCAAGTGTTACTCAAGCGCCTTTAAGGAGCCGAGAAGTGCTTACTGCCGAAAGCCATTAACGCAAGCTAGAGTATCAAGTATAGAACTATTTTGAGGCTAGTCAAATCCTAGTGCGAGCACTGTAAGAGAATGCGATAAGTCATTTTGTGAGTTGATAACGATTTCATTATATTTTTACATCCCCAATATTCTGTTTACATGCTTTGAAATTAAAATTGAATACTTAATTGTTCGGCATAGCTGTCTAACCCATGTTTTGACCTATATTTTCCTTTATCATTAGCCAATAAAACGTTTGAGAAATTTCCCGCCATGAAGCCAGAATAAATGACTGGAATTTTCGATTTTGTTGCAATTACAGAAACTAAGAAAAAAAGAAAACCTTCTGTTTCTTCATGAAGAAGTGTTAAATTATCATGTACAAACTATCTGATATCTATCTCCAATATTTTCGTAGATTTTTCAATACGACATCATCATCATGTATACACAATTTTTGGTTAGAGCTACTTGGTGTATATATGACAGCATCTCATCCGTAACCTTCTGTAGGAACGAAACGTTTCTTATGTTAACGTTATATAGAGACATAAAGATGTCTGCCCTATAATTGTGTTAAATAACAGGTAAGGTTAGAATACAAGAACGGCAAGTCGTTGTTTTGTTTGTGTCAAGCCGGATATATTACACAACGACAGAGCATGATATAATTATTCCAATATATATTGGTTAAATTTAGCAGTTTATTAAGTTTGCTAGAGATAATGGCATGATATAATTTTTCCAATAAAGTTAGTACTCTGCCACACGAGTATATACCTTATTCAAAGCTCTTTCACCAGCATTTGAAGACAAGTAATGACATATTAAAGAAACTCGATATCAACCCAACTGGCAAGTAGTATTACGTATGAACGAATTATACTATTTATATCCATATGACTGTAGCAGTTTATGAACAACGTTTTGAGCATCCATTATGGCATACTTATTGGACTACTTATAACAATTGTACCATACACAAATATGTTACCTCGAATTGCAGATTGCACCAGTGTAAAAGTCGATAAGTAAAGTTATAAACGGATTTCTACTAATGAACTTATTATCAAAGACTCCGTCAACATCATCTATAGGGTTATAGGTTGTTAATCGGAGAGAATAATACTCTGCCAAAAATATCCCAGTATACAGGACTACCTTAAATACAATGACAAATAATACATCGTGTGTTTCGGTCTATGAGAAAAATGCTTCAAAATGGCAAGCTGAACAGATTCCATAGACCGCTATTTACTAGGTGTTATTTTTTTCATTTTTGTTCATTTGTTCATTTGGTTTCATCATCATCATCAATCATCATCAATCCTCCTTTGACCGGTTTTGCCGTTGGGGGGGGGAATGATGGACGGCGATACAAAAATCCTCCTCCAGTCAGGTCTGTTGTGTACTGATGAGAGTAATTTATCCATGGGAAGGGATGTCCACTCTTTTACATTGTCTATCCAGTTTTTTCCCTGACTGCCTTGACGTCGACCTCACTCTAGTGTGCCCTGGAGAACAGTCTTGCACAGAGAGTCGTGTCTGGTGACGGGTCCAAACCAAGCCAGCTTTCGTCGCTTGACGGTCGCCAGTAGGGGCTCTTGTTGACCAACAAGTATTGCAGTCATGTTCCGGACGTACCCGTTGGTATTCTGCTCCGTTTAGGAGATGCGAAGCAGTTTTCGGAGAAATTTATGTTCGAATGTTTGTATCCTGCATTCTGTGTCCGCGTGTAGCGTCCAGGTCATGCAGCTGTATAGAAGAATGGAGACTACGAGGGACTTGTAGAGCCTGAACTTGGTGGGGAAGCTGATGGAACTGCTTGTACACAACCTGCTCAGTCTGGCTATCGCTGCGGTCGCCATGGCTATTCTTATTCGGACCTCAGCGGTACTGGTACCATCCTTGGACATGGTTGCGCCCAAGTATATAATATACGTCAAATAATTTAAGGTGAACCATTTCGATGTACGTTCCCTGTTTGCTGTTGCTAACCACAAATATCTACACAAAAAACAGCACTGATCCAAACAGTTTTATTTTTGTGTAACTGGAAGTTCGATATTTTTCAGTAGCACAATTTATGCAAAGAAACAAATGCACGTTGTGATATACATTTTTTGCTTCTATGCAAATTAACATTTTTTAAGAATTTCATGCTGGGTTATTGAAAAGGAGCTTCCAGTTTCTATTTGTATAGCCATAAATGAAACCATCTGCAGAAGTAAGACTTTCCTTTTCAACAATCATGATTAATTTTAAATAATCATTTGTTTTTATGCCCTATGCGTTAAAATACGTTTCGATGTTTTTTTACAACGATTGTCAGAACTGTGGTGACAACAACCATATCATCGGCGTCAAGAAGCAGAAATGGAAAGCTTTCTTATCGAGTGACTATGACTGGAATGTGTGTGATAATGTTTGGTATGAGAACATTGACGATGAACATGAATAAGATCGGCGAACTGGGGTTCCCTTGTTTTGAACCGGTGTCCGATTCAAATAACCTTGGTAGGTTCGTCTTGCATTTGACTCAGGAAATAACTTTTGTGTACAAAGAGTGCAGAGACAAAACAGGTAATTCTATTCTCATTGAATAGCTTGTTCAATATGTGAATGCAGTCTATACGGTCAAAACATTCTTGATGATAGATACATTTTGCAGTATAAGTAGTAGTAGTAGTAGTAGAAGTAGTAGTAGTAGTAGTAGAAGTAGTAGTAGAAGTAGAAGTAGTAGTAGAAGTAGTAGTAGTAGTAGTAGTAGTAGTAGTAGTAGTAGTAGTAGTAGTAGTAGTAGTAGCTCAGTTATGCGATATTTTCATGAAGTTAAACACATGGTTACCGTATATTCTGACCTCGCCTTGGATTAACTATTTGGTGGGTGAAGTAAGGGTCAAGATCAAGTCTGTTCAAGCAAAATAAAGTTGTGATGATTAAATACATTATTTGTGTCCAACTTATAAGCAAAATTGATATAGATGCTGGAATCTGTGACCGGTATTGACTTGAAATCAAGCGTTCGAGCGGACTGATTTCCCGCTTTTAAACTGTATAATATGCTATAGGTCAAATGTCTCAATTACAATCAGAGGTATTCACACAATTCAAAACATGTCGGCACAGTGACCGTATTTTAGAATGAAGGTATTTTTTACAAGAACGGAAAAGTCGAGCGTCCGGAATTTGTAGAACGCACTTTTTATAAGTATACTAACTTGAACCATTTAACGATACCGCCAATAGCTTATGAGATGTATGCTCGCAGTGGAAACAGTGTCTATCCACTTCACCGCTCCTAATTTGCGATCAATTATGATTAATTGCTTGATTATTTTTAGAAAATAGCCTAAATGTTGAGCCAATGAAGTGGGCGGTTTTCCCCGCTTGAGCAAAACTTGTTCGTGTGGTCTTAACAGATCGTGTATGTGGCTAGTAATTGGCTATTTTGAACTCCGCCTTCTCATAATCACATAGCACAAAACAACGTATGGATATCTACTTCATATCAAAGCTGTACTTATGTCCGACGAATCAAAAGTACTTTCAAACTTGTATTATGTTGTAAATTATAAATGGGCATTACAATAGGGGCGATTTTCAAAACATGTTGAGTGTCATCATAGAAGGGCACATTGCTGCGTATTTATTTGTACAGGCATTTATTTTGCTCGCATACAATATTCCTATACAGGCTGTTACAGACCAGTAACAGTATGGCGTGCATGTTAAATCTGTTTGTTTTAAGTTTGACTTGTTTGGCAACCCAAACAGGTGGATCAAAGCAATTCGATATACTCGACAAGAAAATCAACGCAATCAAGGATATGATGGAGGTGGAAATAGAGATGATAAAACAAGACTTGTCGATGGTTGTTAAGAACCTCAGTATGAGCGTAATTTGTGGAGTTCAGGGAAACAACGGGAACGTTAACACACGCAAAATTGCCAGCACTACGGTCGAAGATTCGAAAAATAAGATTCAGGCAGTCGAAGATGTATATAAAGTTATGCAACGTGGGTTTAGTTCGGAGAAAATGTCTTTGATGAAGAGTGTTTCGAGGATTGAACAAAGCGTGGTTCATGTACAACGTCAGCTTGAAAATTTCAACGGACAGTTTCTTTCAAAATTTCAGTTATTAAATGCAGAAATCAACAAAAACAAAAACGATATTGAAGCAAAAGTTGAAAAAGCAAAAAATGACGCAATTCTTAAATCAAACGAAGATTTCAAGGCTTCGAACATCAAATTTAACGGAGACTTAAATTCACTCCAAACAAACTTTACGAAAATCGTAAACGAGGTAAAGAAGGATGTAGCAGATACTAATAGAAGTGTCATGAACAAATCCGAGACACTCGCAAAGTTTCAGTTATTAAGTACAGAAATCAACAGAAACAAAAACGATATTGAAGCAAAGGTTGTCAAAGCAAAACAAGACGCAATTCTAAAATCAAACGCAGATTGCAAGATTTCGATCATATCCACTTCGTTTACACCTTATAAATATAGTAATTCAATCTATTTTAAACTGGATGGCGCGATGACCTATATTGAAGGATCAAGGCGCTGCAAACAGTATGGCGCTCACTTACCGGAAGTGACCACCTCGGGGGAGAATGCTTTCTTGGTAAGCAAATTTGTCGCCTCAAGCGATGCAAGAATATTTTTTGGTGCGACTGATCAATTGACTGAAGGACACTGGGTATGGGAAAACACTGGACAGGCCGTCGGGTTTCAGGACTGGTATACCGGGGAACCGAACGATAGCAATGGCGGAGAGGACTGTCTGGAGATATTTCGTTGGAAATGGAACGATATAAAATGCACAGATAAATCGGGTATCGTGTGCGAATTTGACATTTGAAAACGGCATCTCATATCTGAAGATAGGATATCAATGTAAATATCAAAATGGACTACGATGGACTACGAGGTAAAAGTGTAAATATCATTATAACTCGTACGTGTCTTAAGGTTTTCGTTTCGGTAGGATTATTTTTGTGTTTTGTATCTTCGTCGAATGTAGATGCATTTGTACTTAAGGACAGGAACTCTTTACATTTTGATGAGAACAGGAAGGACAATTCGTACAAAGATAAACTATAAAATTGATTGAAATCTTACCTTATGGTTATGTATTTATCTGACAGATGGCTTAATGAACATTAAAATGTATGATGTTTATACGTGTGCGTTGTTCTTTAGTAACGTTTTGGAATTCTTATCAGCAGAACAATATAGCATAATTATGATACATGTATACTTGACTCTGTATTAAATATATGTGTATACGCACATGTTGCATTGCTAAGGTAACATATTTCGAGGTGCAATTTACATGATAACTATATTTTACTATGCTGCGCTTTGGTTTTACGAGACGTTTTACAATGTCATTTGTGTTCTTTGGATATAACTTTTTAGATCAGCGAGCATCGTGTTGAAATTCTTTGTTTCTCTTGATATAATAGATGGATAGATATATATACATACAATACGCGTACACGTTACATCGTTCATTCTACGTTAATTGTTATATATACAAAAACATTGCATTATCTGTTGCAGACCTTAGAAGAACATTATGCATGTGTTTTTTTTATCCTTGGTAAAGTCTAGATTAAAGGATACATTTATCCAAAATTGAAAATTAGAACTTAATAATTCTTCAAGAGCAATAAGTTACATTCAGTTTTGTAAATTTGAATTGTAACCTTCCTTTAAACATGTCAGTATAAATAAGTTTAGATTTGGTCTTTGTAGATTAAGGGTTTCATCTCATAGATTACAAATTGAATCAGGCATAAACCTGAATCTATACCTTTTCTGAAAGAAAATGTCAACATTGCAATGTTCTTGAGGATAAATAGCATTGTTTATTTTAATGTTTCTTATATGATGATATTAGAAAATTGTATATTAATAAATATTACTGGAAAAGACCAAACATGATAAAGTTTATTTAACAAATGCAATCTAAGCATTCAAGTACCAACATAAACTTAGCCATGTTTGTACATATAGCATGTATTCAAAGACACCTGTACAAATATTATATTGATAAATTGTGTATAATTTATTACTCAAACTTGACTTCTCACGCTCTTGCAGATTCGTCTTTGTTGCTTTTTATGTTATAGTTATAACATTGTTAAATAGATTCTAAATACTGTAATCAAATTGCCCTAGACTAGACCTTTTCATGTATTGATACTGTATTTAAAAACTTAGAATTTCAATACCGATCACATTTCATGCCTTTATATATGTTACTTTGTTTCTTGAACATGTATACTCATGGACTGTATGTCTATTGTATATTTAATAAACCTATTTAAACGCATTTAAAACCTACTAAGTCATTCCCATGAGTTTGTTATCACGCTCCCACGACTTGATATATCATGGGAACGAGTAAATAAGTCGTGGTAACAAAATAGCTAACTCTTGCACATGTCACATCTGACATCATTACAAACTTATTTTAGAATGAAAACGAGATTCGGTGTTTAAGTATTAGATGTATGAAGGACAGCTCTTTTTTATATTTTGTAAATCAGTGATACGATTAAAACTAAAATAAATAAAAATTACGTGAATTAAAAATCTCTGCAGGTCTTAGGAATACCATACATTTTATCTAGCTAATGACCACTATATTAATCAATTTCAAAATCTGGTTTGGGGGTAATTGTGTGCTTTGTGTAGGAACTTAAAAAACAATTGACCATAACTAGTTGTACTGTGTCTCATGTCCGTATGATGGAAAAAATAATGGGCGGATTTTTTATGATTCTTCTTTTTGAAATAGTCATGTTTCTTAACTTTAAAAACTTGGGACTTACCTATTTATTGAACGAATAAGGCATTACCAACAGCTCATAATCAATTACAGTGTCATTTACGTGCATATAATCAGGTACTATTTAAACTATATAATTAAATAAAATAATGAAAATCCAGTTATTTTAAAGCTCAATATTTAATAAATCAAAACTACGTTACACGTGTGTTATTATAGGTTCAAGTAACATCTCATATCATATTACGTAATTAAGCAAACCGAAGAAACAAGTATACATGATGCATGTTTCATTTCATACAACATTCATGTACATGTTCACACACAAGTAATACTCCGAAACTTATCATGGTCCAACGTGCTATATTGCAAGAAGTTTTCGTGAATAAAATTCAAAGTTTCAAAGTTTCAAGTATCAAGAATGAACAATGTCGTCAGGAATTCGAGAATGATGAACAGTTACTGACGTGCATGAATCTGTTAAACGATTTAAAAAACAACATTTAAAACAAAGGAAATACACATTTGGTTTCCAATGATGTGTTTATTTGAAAACTTTATTTTGAAGTTTTCAAAATGAGAGCATGCTTAGTACTCAGACCTCGAAGAATCCACTCGAACGCTCGCATTTGCGAGTGAAGTTGACGGTCGGGCGAGTAAAGTTTGTTAAATACTCGACCGACCGGGCGAGTGCTGTTTTTCAAGTTGAGAAATACAAATTGAGTTCAAGAACTCCCGCCACATCGATACAAATTGCGAACAATGTTTTGAACGAAAACAAATAGGTTTAGTACACAAAGAAACTGCACTTTCGTTTTGACAATTAAAAATGACGTCACGGGCACAGTAAAAATAATTCTCGAAATCGGCTGCGCTCGTTTCGTAGATGTCAGTTCTCTTAGCTAATCGATTAATAGTGGAAAAGACCGTTAAATATATTGGTCATTCTGCGAAGAATTAAATTTCATTTTAATGTAAAAATCAATAAAAAAATACATTACTGGTTTTTTTTATAATACTTCTTATATTTAATTATAAATAAACAGAAAAAAATAATAATTAATAAACAGAATAATTAGTGATCAGCCAAAATTTACCATACTGTAACTATTTGTCAATCAAGCGTGTAAATGCAGGGCGATTAGATTAAAGTGAAGGGCGAGTGGATTGTCAGGCCTACTCGCCCTGCAGGGCGAGAGGCTCTGGAAAAATTCTTCAAGGCCTGGTACTCATATATACACCAATCTGCAAGGGCGTTTAGACAAATACATCACTTAACTAAATAATAAACGTTTGAAGTGTCAAAAACTCGCATCAAGTTGTATTAACGTTATTATCTTTTTGCAAACTTTGTATTCACGTGGATGGCACGAGAGCTCCGTGATACTTGTGACAGGAAATATCAACGGTCTTCAAGTGGAGCACGCTACTTAATTATTTTTGTAACAAAGCAAATAGGCTTCACCAGCTTTTTAAAGAAGTGGCCGAATATTACAAACCTTAACTATACAACCTGCATTTTTGTAACGAGTCATATGTGTTGTATCGTAAATACAGACTTACTTAATTAGGTTCAAACTTCAAAGCGGCTTCTGTATTTAAGATGCATTCCCGTATCTCTTATCACGACGCGACATGAACTATTTTTTCACATGGAACACATGTTTCATAGAAAGATGTATGTTTTCATTGAATTATGCAAAAAAAAAAAAAACATAAAATATTTTTATAATATTATAAATGACTATCGTCCTAATGGACAATCGTTTACTGTGAAACTCAACGATGGATAAAATGCAGAGTCCTTAATAACGTCTTAATTTAGAGTGTATATTGCACTCTTTTTAAAAGCCGCCAGTACAATGGCTGGTGTCAGCGTGTTGGCATATTCTCAAGTCTAGTCTGCACATATCATATCGGATTATCACTCTTCCACCAGACTCACACATATAACCATGACACTTCGTAGGGTCCAAAGCAACTGATGACCAATGGCTGAAGAATATTACTACAATGCGGGGGTAGCACAAACCGGATAATATACCGTAGTGTTTTTTGTACAACCATAACGTGACAGAGATATGTTGCTATTCTCATAATCATAGAATACAAAAACAGGTGATTTGACGTTATGAAAAGTGAATTATTTCATCCAATGTTCATTTATGTATTAACTGCAAATGTCATTGTTGGCCCACCTGGTCTCAGATATAACACCTGTAGATCCAGTTGACTCAGATACAATACCTGTAGATCTAGCTGACTCAGATAGCACACCTGTAGATCCAGTTGACTTAGATACAATACCTGTAGATACAGCTGACTCAGACAAAACACCTGTAGATGCAGCTGACTCGGATACAACACCTGTAGATCCAGCTGACTCAAATACAACACCTGTAGATCCAGCTGACTCAGATACAACACCTGTAGATGCACGACTCAGATAGAACACCTGTAGATGCAGCTGACTCAGATACAACACCCGTAGATCCAGCTGACTCAGATACAACACCTGTATATCCACCTGAGTCAGATGCAACACCTGTAGATCCAGCTGACTCAGATACAACACCTGTAGATCCAGCTGGATCAGATACAACACCTGTAGATCCAACTAAAGGACCTGTCATTAGCTTGGGTATCATTCTGTTTTCATACAAAAACAAGTGGTATAATTCGATGTCCTATGGAATTGGCTCCGCCTCTCAGTGTAACAGGTTTTGATTTTCCAGACTTTTTTGCATTTGTGTTTTAGTCAATTTTTAGCCCATCTCATCGACATTGACTATGGCTTCAGGCTGGCTCAGCAAGTCATTTGCAATGGTGGCATTTCTTGCTCGTGCAGATTAAAGACGACGTGGGTTCATGAAAGGAGTTCTTACGTTTAAGTTTCGCGTTTGTGACACACAATAAAGCCATTGGCACGATTTTTGAAGATATTATAATAGTATAAATAAGTATCAGGCTATTATTGAAAACAAGAAGACGTTTATAAACATAGTTTTTATAAAACACCTTATATACTCAATAATTTTCCTATAATAAGTTATTTATCAATTAAGTTTACGTTAATTTCTAGTGTTAACTTCTTCATATAGCAAAGGTGAAAACATGTTGCGGTATTTGATTGGATAATGTGCACTACATAAATTAAAACAGATGAAGTAAATCTCGAATTAATTTTTTTCTGATAGGTTTTATTAAAGTGTCCAATCGATCTTTCATTTTAAACTTTGGATGTTAAGCCTGGTAACTTTCTACAAACGAACGAAAGCGTTATGCAAGGTCGCCTTACTAATTAAACGGTATAACGCGATATCGCGCAAGGTGGTAAACGCAAATCTGGGTTATTATAATTTTGTATTTAGCTGCCTGTACCCCAATAATATTTATTATAACTTTAGACTACGTTGAGTGTGCCCCCTTTAAATGTTATTATAACGGTGTACTTTCCTATACACAAACATGACAGTCAATGGGCGTATCCAAGAAGATTGACATTCATCAGCTAAGATATTAACGTAGCGGTATATATGTACGTCAGTATCAAATTATACACGGTATACAGATTTACCGACAGCGTTTTATGTTTATAGAAGATGGTAAGTTTAGTTTATCCGACCACTACTTGTATTTTTATATTTCAAGCAAATAACATTTAAGAAATAAACATGTTCGTTGTTTAAGCGACGGAAAACACACAAGTGTGTTGCCTTGTAAAACATAATTATTATAGCGATATGTCATACAAAAAAGCCGTTGGTTTTATGTAATGCAAATAGATAATACATTTTAACTGTGCATAATATTATTGATAGATATTTTTTCAAAGTGTAGATTCGAGTCGCATCAGAGCGTTTTTCACAATAAACCAAATCAAACGAGACAAGTTAACTTGATGTGAGTTTCATTTCAATGGTATACAATATATACGACACTTTACGCACATGCATTTAACCATGTATGTCCCATACACTTTACAAACATGCACGTAGTCTCGTTTTGCCAGAGCGATGCTAAAATGCATGTATATTACCAGTACTCTGCAAGGGAAGTGCGGGCTTAATATCCTATTTCTCTCAGTTTCGAAGAAAAGATATTTAATGTTCACTCAGTAATGGTATCCTGCGGAACCGAACGATTCGAATGGAGAAGACTGTCTAGAGATGTGTGGTCCGTGTGGTTCGAGATGGAACGACGCAAAGTGTACAGCTACATCGGGTATTGTATGCGAATTTGACATATGTCGTACGTGTTTTTAGATTTTCGGTGGGCTTATTCTTGTCTTTTAGATCTTCGTTGAATATAGAATGATTTGTTCTAAAAGACACAAACTATTTACATTTTGATTAGAACAGGAAGGTCAATTTGTACAATGATCAACTTTAACATTGATTG
This sequence comes from Dreissena rostriformis, assembly GCA_007657795.1. NCBI lineage: Eukaryota > Metazoa > Mollusca > Bivalvia > Myida > Dreissenidae > Dreissena > Dreissena rostriformis. The sequence goes on from VMBQ01001694.1 coordinate 202,083, forward strand.
AATAACAGACCTAATTGTCTTGTATATATATGATCGATGGCTTAATGAACATTAAAATAAATTGTGTTTATACGTATGCGTTGTTCATTAGTAACGTTTTGGAAATCTAATCGTACACAATGTTATGGTATTTCTGTCACAGCAGACAACTGTATGCAGAGAAATAAAGTTATGTCACATTTATAGTTGATCGTGTATTGAATGTCTGCACTTAAATCAATGTTGCTTTGCTAAGGTGACATATTTGTAGGTGCACTTTTAATGAGAACTATATTTCACTATGCTGCGTTCAGGGTCAGGACTACTTTCTGTATTGTTTACGAAAATGAACGTATTAACACATTTAGGACAAAAGATGCTACATGTGTTAATAATTGACAAAACACGAACGAGCTGATAAGTCATGGTAACGGGATAGCTATCTCAGGCACATGTTACATCTGACATCAATACACGCATATTTAGGAATTAAAACGAGCTTCGGCGTTTAAAAGATGTATGAAGGTCAGTTGTTTTGGCATGACATTTGAAAAAAGCAACAAAGAATGCATCTGTAGATGTACTTGTTTAAATCAGTGATACGATTAAATCTCAAACAAATCATGTTAATCGTATCCTACTATTTCATGTGTTCTGAATACCATAACTCTTTATCTAGCTTATGGCCACTAAATTAATGAGTTTTAAAATCTGTTTTGGGGCAGTCGTGTTCTTCTTCGTGCGAACATGAAAACCAATTTACCAAAAATAGTTGTACTGTCGTTTTATATCCGTATGAAACAAATAATGATAGGCGGATTTTAAACGATTTTTTTTTTGCTGCAACAGTCATTTTTCATAACTTGGAAAACTTGGGAATTTAAACCCCTTTTCGAGAATACGTTACAAAAACTTCATAATCAAATTACGGTGACAAATATTTCATAGCCAATCATTTTAATACATTAGTCAATTAACCGCATCAAACAAGTTGATAGTCTATTTTTATCATAAATGTCTGAATTAAATGTTAATGATTTTGTTTTTTATGATATGTTATAATATGAAATAAACTAATAAAATCAAACCATAATTACTCGTATGTATGATTAAAAATATCAAAATGAATTAATATAGGTCTTTTTTTATTATAGTGTCACCCCTATTGAAAGGGCCAGTCAATCTGATTTATGAGACACTTTTTGCGTGTATACCATGTACCTCCCAACTCCTATCACTATGCCAGGCGCCAGGCGGATAGAAGTCGGTAACCATTCATGTTTAACGCTCGCGGCTCACGAGCCGGCCTAATCGGAACAAGTCCCATGACAAACATCCATCCTTAGACAAACGCTCCCCATGGGGCTCGAACCTACGACCTCCCGATCCCGAGGCGGACGCCTTATCCACTAGGCCACGGCGATCGGTATAATATAAATACAGAGCTTTAACTTTCAAGTCTAGTAGCATTGTTGTATTGATGAATAAATTTTGCACATGTTTTAACAACATATTGATCATCAGTCTTAAATTAAGAGGCCAAAAATATTCCTATAATAAGCTCGGTGTCTTAACTTATCTGATGCATTTCGTAGTGCAGATAACGATAAAAATCTGCATGCTATGGCAATTTTTGAGCTACTTGGTGTTTAACTAATTGAAATCCCCGCATTTAAAACATTATGTTGTATCATAAGGCGCGTTTGTATAAACAATTACGATTTAAAATATAGCCTCAAATAACACTGGAAATCGCATTATTTTAAAGCAAAACTTGAAAATAAATCAAAACTTCGTAACACATGTGGTATTATAGGTTCGAGTCCCATCACATATCATTGTACGTAATTAAACAAACAGAAGAAACAAGTATACACGATGCATAATTCATTTCATTCAATATACATGTTCACACACAAGAAATAAACCAAAACTTATCATGGCGTGACGTGCCATGTTGTAAGTAATTTTCGTGAATACAATTCAAAGTTTCAAAGTTTCAAGTATCAATGAACGAGGTCGTCAGGAATTCGGGAATGATGGACAGTTACAGACGTGATTGAATCTGTAAGACGGTTACAAAAAAACAACATTTAAAACAAAGGAAATACAAACTTGGTTTTAAATGATATGTTTATGAAAAATTCAAAATGAGAGCATACTTAGTTCTCATATATACATCATTCCGCAAGGGCGTTAAGTGAACTACACCACTTAGCTAATTACCACACGTATGAAGAGTCAAATAGTTGCATCCAGTGTTCTGAACGATGTTTTTACAATTTCTTGTCCACGTTGATTGCACGAGAGCTCCGTCAATAATTCAATATACGTCTCATAGACATATGTTTGCTGACAATTTGTCCAATATTGATATATTAAAATGACTTGTTCACGTTTTGGTTAATTGACAAAATTGAAAAAATGTGTTTCAGATCTTGTAGTTATGATATTTGCGAGGAAACAGTAATACTGAACATTAACCATGCTCTACAATATCAATTATATATGCATCTTTTTTACGATTTTAAAACATGAAAATTGTAAAGCGTTACAGACGCGAAACGATTGAATAATTTTGAGAGTTCTGTTTTTCTATCTTTATAGTTTGTGACATTACGAGGATTGCAAGGCTTTTAATCCAAGGGTAAGTGGTTCGAGTCCCGGTGTGGATTACTTTTGTTCTTCATTTATTTTTTTCTTCTTGTTTTATACTGGAGCTATTTAGTTCCGATGTGTACATTAATCAATTAACAGCATTTAATTTCAAACTTCAATACATGTCAAGAGTGGTGAACAAGTCCCTTCAAGACATTATTGAGCAGGCAATGTCATATATCGTCAAGTGGAGCATGCTACGTAAGTATTTCCTTATCAAAGCAAATTGTGCTTCAATGGTATTTTAATAAGTGACCGAATAATATAAACATAAACTATTGAGTTGTTTTTTTTACATCAATATATTGTGCGTTGATGTAAACCGAATAAATGACAAAATTAAGTATAACGTTACAATTTCGCCTTCCAATGTTCTATATATAGATGCTGCACGACTATTGCGACAAAATAAGTAAACTAAATTAAAGACAAATGTAGATATTTTCGTATAGAAATGTCTAAATTGTAATTCAATTTCTACAACCTCTTTTTACATTAAACCAATCTAATCGAACTGCTGTTCGGGGTGAGTAAGTTCCCATTGTAAATGTAACTGTAAAGCTATAGATCAAATCAAAGAATGTCAATAAGAAATACTGACTGGATAGTTCAACATACTGATTAGTCTTAAGATCAGAGTACTTAAAAGTAGGAAAAGTTGCATCGGGCTACAAATATGACAACTAGAAACGTGTAATATTGCTTTCATATAAACATTCTAGTTATGCGTTAATTATTTTGCATGTGTTATATACACAAGTTGTGTATTCCAATTGATTTGATTCAAAGTGATGTATAATTTCTATTTAACGATCAATAATAGCTCGTTAATATATATTTATAATTGTATAATTGTTACTTCGTACTATCTTACGTGTACGCCAATCAACTGTTACTTCATACCATGCCGTCATTGTAACAAATAACAAATAACAATAACATTGGAGAAATAAACAAGTTCATTGTTTAAGCGACGGAAAACATACATGTGTTTGCCTTGTACAATATATTTGTAATAGCGATTTGTCATACAAAAAAGCTGGTTATTTTAGTTAAAACAAATGGATTATACATTTCGCTTAATTGTGCATAATTTATAGATATGTTTAGTATAGATTTCAGTCGCATCGGAGCGTTTTTCACAATTAACCAAACCAAACGAGAAATGTTAACTTGATGTGAGGTCTATTTCCAATAATATACAATATATACGACACTTTACGCACATGCATTTAACCATGCATGTCCCATACATTTTACAAACATGTATTAAGAATAGTTTTCCAGAATGTTCACTCAGTAATGTGGTAAACATACTCTTCCTATAAGATCTACTTGTTACGATGATTATTTCAAATATTTGGCGTAATTCCAGTTTCTTTGCAAAAATGTAAGAGCATTGAGTTAAGTTCGCAGATGACGACGATAAGACGATTCGAACATTTACTAAAATCAACATTCTGAAAAGACATACTGTAAAATCATCATTATTCGTGGGAAATTACTATTCGTTGATTTCTGACATATCCACGAATTAAACACAAACATATCGGGAAATGACCGCTACAAATCATCTTTTCCCCCAAATCAGAAATCCGCGAAAAAGTGTTTTTTTAAACACCAAATTTAATGCCGACGAATATAGATGATTTACAGTTTGTAGGTTCTAGACTCATTATTCCTATACACCATCGGGATTGTCAACTATCGTTGCAGGTTCATAAGTGTCCCAGTTCAGCAAGTACCATTTTGCAGATATAAAGTGTGAGCGGCAACCATATTTGCGAGATACCGTATCATAGTCTAAACCGCAAGTCTTAAACTGCGACTATAACCGCCAAGTAAGAGAGCGAAATCTTTTCTCTATTACGCTTGATGTTTGCGCGTCCTTACAAATCACCGGTCGAAAGTCTGAACTCACGATGCGATGTTGCAAAACCACGAAGCGAGGTTTTAGATTTGAGATTAATTATTGCGATATCGTATCTTTTTTGTTCGAATATTACAACTTTGGGTTTACATAAGGCCGATATACGAGGATGAGGGCATGAGATAAGGATGCACGATCGCGATATAAATACTTGATGCGAAATCGCCTTTATAATGGTCCGGTGAGCGCAATGGTTGGTACACGCGCTTTTCACCAAGGCGACCAGGGTTCAATCCCCGTTCCCGGAAGCATGTTAGTTTGGTTGGTGTTCACCATATCGGACAGGTTAGGATTCCCCAGGGTACTCCGGCTTTCCCCCACAACACAAGACACCACCAAAATATTATATCTTTCAGTAATAAAACAATTTGAAATTGCAAATATAATTCAACGTCCAAAGTGCGAAACATCGTGCGGCTTTAACGGAACAATATAGCACAGTAATATTTAATTAAAGGGAAGTAATAAATACTGTGTTTTATGATTAATCTAAACAAAAAAAAAGAATTGTGAATCATACTTATTTAATCTGCTTGTGAAAATAGCATACGTATAATATTAATAATCTAATATATACATCATTATAATAACATATATAATATATAATATAGTACCCACTGCATTTAACATAGACATTCATATCTTTGCATATGTGATACATCAATATTACAGTTAGGCAATGTATATTCTATGAAACGTAAAACACCATTCTGCAGAAAGTTTGTAGTAATAGAACACTTTACTAATCAAAAGACGTGTCAAAGAGTAACGTCAAGTGTTTTATCTTCGTCCGGATTTGCGTGGAGGGCATGGTAACTCTGTAAATACTTAAAACTACTTCGCATAAAGAACTACTTGGAGCCAGATGGTCTGTCAATTGCTTTATTTCAAATTATTTAAGGGGAGATGTTGAGCTCTAGAAGCATGTTCTAACGTTTTTCCACAAAACTATTCCAAAAGCACTTGGATGGAGGAAGTGACACATGAATTCCGCTCTGAGAAAACGGGGTTTAATGCATATGCGTAAAATGTCGTCCTAGATTATCCTGTGCAGACACGACACTTTCCGCCTAAACTAGTTTTTTTGCTAACAAGAGACTTTCTTTCAACGAAAAATATCATAAAAGTGGAAAGTGTCGTCCCTGATAAGCCTGTGCAGACTGCACAGGCTAATCTGGGACGACACTTTACATACATGCATTAGACCCCATTTTCCCAGAGCGAGGCTCAAATGTTTTGATGATTTTCAAGTTGAGTACGTTAATTAATTACAAATTGCACATGCCAAGCTAAGAAGTACATTTTCGTAACGCTCGACGGATATAAGATGTATTAAAAAAAATGATCGTATGTTATAGCATCAAATCGACCTCTACATGTTGCGTATACTGTCACAGTTCCAGAGGCAGCACCCGTAAAATGAAACTTAAAACAAAACACTTTTGACGGGGTAATTTACCCCTTTGGTATGTTATTGTAAACTTACGGTCTGTTTTTATCAATATCTATAAGAGGTATTGACTGGAAAATTCTTCATACTTTTGTCACACGGATAAACCCCTTCTCGTATATTTGCCTGAGTGCTTTCATATTAAAGACGTTACGAATTATGCAAGATACGACTGAATTGTCTGCCCTCAACAAAAAGGCATTTATGGTCAATATGTACAAAAGATAGAAAAGAAATAAACATAATAACGTAAATTAAGTAATCATAATTGTTGATGCTATGCAATTACATGTAAATACTTTTTCGCTAAGCAATTATATACTTCTTTGCTAAGAAATTGTATACTTCTTCCAAAATAACATTGTTACTTTAATTTGTCGTACGATATTATACCATGATAGACTTATACAAGAGTTTATACAATGAAACATGAGTCTACAATAGTTGTATTATATACCCTGCACATCCATCCTTTAAATATTTGATTGCAAAATAATACACATTATTTTTAAGAACTGAAGAGCATTTTTGTGTGTTCAGGTGTGTGAAGTGCCGGGAAAATAACGCATAACATGCGTAAAACGCCGACAGCGTTTATGTATAAATAACGCGTAATCATCCCGACACTTTAGCGTTTATGTTTAAGTTAGGCGTTAACGTATACAATTTGTATGCGTTTATGTATAAATCAGGCGTAATTTTCCCGACTCTTCATACACCAGTGAAATGCATATATATGCTATACATGTATAACCAAAAAGACGAAAATTACGTATAATGTTAACATTATAAAGGTCCCAACGGACTTCTATACGCTGGTACACGGAATAGAACAGACGCCGAAGGCTGAGGTTTATCTAAGTTTTGGACTGCCAGTCTGGTCATTATTATGCCTTAAGGCCCGAAATGAGGTTTTCTATTTATAGTTTAATACTGAACGTGACCAAAATGGTATAACTCCCAGAGTAAGATCTAATCCAGAACATATCCACACTTTGAAATAGTTTTCATATAAAATGTTTTATGAAAAGTAGCTTAAAATAAATGTATTTCAGTTTTAATTAATCGTTAATTGATAGTTCTTTAATAACACAATACCGCTCAGTTAAGTTGTGTGTAAATGGTCGTTAACATAAATATTGTGCACACGCGGCCCATATACAAATATAGACCGGCCCATAAACTCTTGATTCCTCTATCGTATTTTAGGGACAAAACCGAACATAAAGATGTAGAATTAATTTGAGGTACACTATTTATGAAGACGGTTTCCAACTTATTATCAAAAAGGAGAAAGTCGGGCGTACAGCAACTGTAATAAATTGTATACCAACTTCAACGTTTGGGTGATATCGCTCGCTTGCATACACACAACATATTCGTTTAATTAGATTAAGTTTGCGGTAAAAACGACCGTGCTTTCCACTTTAATGTGCTTGACTCTAAGTACTAACCATTACTACATAATATTGTTATACCAACCTCTATAAAGCAACTTGAAGCATTCTGTTGTACATGTGAAATAATATCTGCGTTATACGTGGTCTAATTGCGACATTGATGAATATTCGTTACAAAGATTAGTCTGTTTTTGATAACGGAAACATATATTCTTATTAGACAACTACTACTTTCAATATTATTCTTTAGAGCAAATGTCTAGTGTATTTGGAAATAACTATAAAATATCGAATGATTTCATTATATGAGTATAACGTACATACAACAAAATACCAACCATTTAGAATTAAGTAACTCCAAACTAGTATTGTCTTTTACATGTGTAGTTACTTGCTTATTAGAAGCGTTGAATGAGATAAACATTTTACTTTAAAAATACTTTAATGCGCCGATATATAATGATTAATATGAACAATATATAAACAATGTATAAGAATAGTAGTAGTAGTAGTAGTAGTAGTAGTAGTAGTAGTAGTAGTAGTAGTAGTAGTAGTAGTAGTAGTAGAAGTAGTAGTAGTAGTAGTAGTAGTAGTAGTAGTAGTAGTAGTAGAAGTAGTAGTAGTAGTAGTAGTAGGTAGTAGTAGTAGTAGTAGCCCTAATGGAAAAACGAAACTATTGCTCATATTGTTCTGTAAATATTGTTACATTTTTTCACAAATAAGCGGCTTATAAACTATTGTATGAACTACTAATAAACCATTAACAAACTACACAAATAAGTCTTACTTGATTTAAAAATCAAAGCATCACCCAGGAATAGACATGACCTACTTTCCAATGAAAACCTGAAATCATGAAAATGATCGCCGTAATTGTCATTAATAAACAGTAAATAAATTAAAAGTTCTTAAAATTGAAAAAAATGCATTTACTGTCCTGCACTTCGTGAGCACTTTACAAGTGGACAGGTTAAAGTCACGATACGACGAGGAGGGCCGATACTATGAGAATTAGTAATAGATACTAGAACATTTGACCGGTATTGACTTGAAATTTAAAATCAAGCGTTCGAGCGGACTGATTTCCCGCTTTTAAACTTTATGCTAAGCTCAAGGTCAATTGTCTCAATTACAATAAGAAGTATTGACACACAATTCAACACATGTCGGCACATTGACCGTATTTTAGTATGAAGGCAAATGTACTTACAAGTACGAAAAGGTCGAGCGTCCGGAATTCGTAGAACGCACTTGTTATAAGTATACTAACTTGAACCATTTAACGATACCGCACTCATGCTTATGAGATGTATGCGCGCAGTGGAAACAGTGTGTATCCACTTCACCATTCCTCATTACGATCAATTATGGTTAATTGCTTGATTATTTGTAGAATATAGCCTAAATGTTGAGCCAATGAAGTGGGCGGTTTTCCCTCTTGAGAAAAACTTGTTCGTGTGGTCTTTACAGATCGTTTTTCTGGCTAGTAACTGGCTATTTTGAACTCCGCCTACTCATAATCTGTAGCACATAACCATATGTTACGTAACCAGCACGTATGGATATCTACTACATAGAAACGTGTTCCAACGCTGTGCTTTATGTTCGACGAATCAAAAGAACTTTCGAACAAGTATAATGTTGTCAATTATAAATGGGCGTTACAATTGGAGCGATTTCCGGAACATGTTGAGTGTCATCATAGAAGGCACATTGCTGCGTATTTATGTGTACAGGCGTTTATTTTGCTCGCACACAATATTAATATTCATGCCGTTCACTTACCAGTTACAGTATGGCGTGCGTGTTTAATCTGTTTGTTTTAAGTTTGCCTTTTCAACCTAACCGGCGGATCAAGGCAATATGATGCGCTGGACAAGAAAATCAACGCAATCAAGGATATGTTGGAGGTGGAAATAGGGATGATCAAACAAGACTTGGAGATGGTTGTGAAAAACCTCAGTATGAGCGTTGTTGGTGAAGTTCAGGGGAAGACCTGGGACCTTAACACACTCCAAATTGCCAACACTTTAGTGGAGAATATGAAACATAGCATTCAGGCAGCCGAAGATTTCTATACAGTAATTCACCGTGGTTTTATTTCGGAGAAAATGGCCATGAGGAAGAGTTTCTCGAGGATTGAACAAAGCGTGGCTTATGTACAACGCCAGCTAGAACATTTCAACGGAGATTTTACCTCAAAATTTCAGTTATTAAATGCGGAAATCAACAAAAACAAAAACGATATTGAAGCAAAAGTTGAAAAAGCAAAACAAGACGCAATTTTAAAATCAAACGAAGAAATTAACAGAAACAAAAACGATTTTGAAGCAAAAATTGAAAAAGCAAAACACGACGCAATTCTAAAATCAAACGAAGATTCCAAGACTTCGAACATCACATTCAACGGAGAGTTAAATTCACTCCAAACAAACTTTATGAAAATCGTAAACGACGTTAAGAAGGATGTAGCGGATATTAATGGAAGAGTCATCAACAAATCCGAAACACTCGAAAAGTTTCAGTTATTAAATACGGAAATCAACAGAAACAAAAACGATATTGAAGCAAAAGTTGAAAAAGCAAAACAAGACGCAATTCTAAAAGCAAAAGGAGATTTCAAGATATCGATCATATCCGCTTCGTTTGTTTGTCATCAATATGGTAATTCATTATATTTTAAACTGGATTACATGTCCAAGATGGACTTTTGGGATGGATCAAAGCGCTGCAAACAATACGGTGCTCATCTACCGGAAGTGACCACCTCGGGAGAAAGTGCTTTCTTGGTAAACACATTCGGCAGCGAAACGATATTTCTTGGTGCGACTGATCTTCGAAAGGAAGGACATTGGGTATGGGAAAATACTGGACAGGCAGTCGGGTTTACGGACTGGGCTGCAGGGGAACCAAACAATGCGGGTGGCAGAGAGAACTGTTTGGGGATATATCGTTCGAAATGGAACGATGGAACATGTAATGAAAGACTTAGTATCGTGTGTGAATTGGACATTTGAAAACTGCATATCGCATGTAAAGATATGAATGATGACAACGTAAACATGAGTATAGTTTAAGTGGATATATCACTCAAACTCAAACGTGTATTTATGTTTGTGTTGGGCTTATTCTTGTCTTTTGAATCTTATTATAATACAGAATGATTTGTACTACAAGACACAAACTGTTGACGTTTTGATGAGAACAGTAAGAAAACTTCGTACGAATATAACCTTTAACATTGATTGAATTACCTACCTTATTGTCATGTATTTATATGATAGATGACTTAATGAACATTAAAATGTGTGTTGTTTAAACGTTTCTATTGTTCATTAGTAACGTTTAGGAAATCTTATCGAATTCAATGTAATGGTATTTATGTTACAGCAGACAACTGCAGGCACATAAATATAGCATAGTTATTTCACATTTATAGTTGATCGTGAATTGAATATCTGTCCATGAATTCATGTTTCGTTGCTAAGGTAATATACGTCTAGGTGCATTTTTATGAGAACTCTATTTCACTATGTTGCGCTCAGATTCAGGACTACTTTCTGTGTAGTATTACAAGTTACAACGCCACGTGTGTTCTTTGATATAATTATAAAGATCAGCCAGTATCATGATGACATTCTTAGTTTATCCTGATACTATAGATATATTTATTTACCTACAATACGCTTTCGCCTTTTTCATTCTACTATAAGTTATGATATTTAAAATAAAAGCGATTCCAACGTTATTGATGACCTAACAATGTTCCTAATTTAAAGAATCAGAAGGGTATAATTTAACAATTAACACATTGGGATCAAAACATGCTACACGTGTTTATAACTGACATAAAGAGGTTTAATTCTGCTGCGAGTGTTTCCTGTCAATCACATCGCAACGTTCCTACCACTTACTAAGTCGTTCCTATGAGTTTGTTATCACGTGACCACGACTGAATATGTCATAGGAACGAGATAATACGTCTTAGTAACGATATAGCTTACCCATGCATGTGTCACTTTGAACATCAATTCAAACATATTTTAGAATTGAAGCGTTTAATAGATGCATCAAGGTCCGTTGTTTTGGCATGCACGTTGCAAGAAAATTACAAAGATTGTAGCCATTTTGTTTAGCCGAAGTCCCAATCATAAACAAGCAAACCATCATCGTTATGAACGAACATTTATGACTCTATCTTGGTAAGACATGGCAATATTGTTCATCGTGATAATAACTAAGCCAATTTCGAATCTGTTTCACGTGCATCCAAACCCAAGTCATCAGGTCAAATGTGGCGTGTTCTGAGAAAACTGGGCAAGATGCTTGTGCGAAAATTGTCATCCCAGATAAGCCTGTGCAGTCCGCACAGGCTAATCAGGGACGACAATTTCCGCTTTTATGGAATTTTTCGTTTAGCGAAAATCCAGTTTAGGCGGAAAGTGTCGTCCCGGATTAGCCTGTGGGGACTGCACAGGCTAATCTGGGATGACACTTTACGCACAATAATTTTGCCCATTTTTCTCAGAACACGCCAAAAATGTTAGAATAACACATAACAACATTGGAAGCCATATTGATAACATGATCTTGATAAAGAATGGTCAGAAGGTTTAGCTCTTGATAAAGAATGGTCAGAATGTTGAGCTCTTGATAAAACATGGTCAGAATGTTAAGCTCTTGATAAAGCATGGTAAGAATGTTTGGCTCTTGATAAAACATAGTCAGAATGTTTAGCTCTTGATAAAACATGGTCAGAATGTTTATCTCTTGATAAAGCATGGTCAGAATGTTTAGCTCTTGATAAAACATGGTCAGAATGTTTAGCTCCTGATAAAGCATGGTAAGAATGTTTATCTCTTGATAAAGCATGGTCAGAATGTTTAACTCTTGATAAAGCATGGTCAGAATGTTTATCTCTTGATAAAGGATGGTCAGAATGTTTAACTCTTGATAAAGCATGGTCAGAATGTTTAACTCTTGATAAAGCATGGTCAGAATGTTTATCTCTTCATAAAGCATGGTCAGAATGTTTAGCTTTTGATAAAGCATGGTAAGAATGTTTAGCTCTTGATAAAGGATGGTCAGAATGTTTATCTCTTGATAAAGCATGGTCAGAATGTTTATCTCTTGATAAAGCATGGTCCGAATGTTTATCTCTTGATAAAGCATGGTCAGAATGTTTAGCTCTTGATAAAGGATGGTCAGAATGTTTAGCTCTTGATAAAACATGGTCATAATGTTTATCTCTTGATAAAGCATGGTCAGAAATTTTATCTCTTGATAAAGCATGGTCAGAATGTTTATCTCTTGATAAAGCATGGTCAAATTGTTAAGCTTTGCAGTTTCAAAGTGTGATAAAATCAAACAAGTATATACAAATTACAAATATAAACAGTATACATATTACAAATATGTTAGCCAGACAGTATATGTATTGTAAGCAAAAAGTTCTTCAAAAATAGAAAAAAAAGAATTTAAGACGTAACCTTCTCTTGCCTTAGACCGACAGCATAACTTAATTATTCAGAATAGGCTGTACACGATTTGCCACAAGACTAAACATTAATACACATATTCCTAATAGTTGTTTAGTTCTTTACCTCGGCTGTCCGGTTATTGCGGTGGTTGGAACATACGCTTTTCACCTACGCGACCCGGGTTCAATCCCCGTTCCCGGTAAATTGTGAGTTTGGTTGGTGGTTACTATACCGGACAGGTGGCGTTTCCTCCGGGTGCTTCGGTTTTCCCAAACAACACCGGGCCATTCAAAATTATCCTTATTTCCACAAAATGATTCAATAAGTTTATTTTAAATGGTTGTAAATATCTGTCAGAAACAAATGAAGCGTTTTTCCTCTTTAATTATTAATATCACCAACGGAGATTGTTTATGGAGATGAGTGATTGTCGCTTCTATCCATTGATCGGGATAATAGCCAGTAGCTTATATACGTTTAAACATATCACACATGAATTGATACAATATGACTTTATTCAATAACATGTTGGTTTATTAATAAAATAAAGTTAAAGGCATCTGATCGGCATAGGCATATATATCCATAATATATTCTAGAATGGAAAAACCATTAATAATAATTTAACGGATTGTATATTTTGAGTTAATAATATTTATTATTATTATATCATTAACAGAAATAAAGAAATGTTCCAGGAGAAATTATTTATGCCTTTTGTCAGGTTGTTGTATGTTAACAACAAAATGGCATATTTGTTAATTTCTGTGCTAATTGTCTGTGTTAAGGACATTTCTTGTTTATATGGAATGGATACGATTAAATCAGAACACATCAGGTCCTTCCTACGTGTGTTATCAAAGTAATGTCTTATCAAACTCGATGCAAATAAATTAAAGTCAGTTTTGGGACACGCCGGTCAGTGCTTTACCTTACATACTTGGATACCACATGACCAAAACTATTTGAATCTGTGTGTAATAAGTCAGAAAGAATGAAGGGCGGATTTTGTACGATGTTTCTTGCTGGATTTTCACTTTGCTGTTTTACTCGAACAGTAAACGGAATTCGTAAGTTTTTGTAATTTCACATTAAGTCATTTGAACATCTCCGAGTGATCGATCTTAGGAATACCCGAGAGTAATCATTGGATAAAATTATATGCATGATGCAATTTCAGTATTCAGTTGTATTGCAACAAAACAACATAACTAGTACTTCTTAAGGCTACCCCTGCTATGAAATTGAATAAATTAAAGTCAGCTACATCCAGTTTTTGACAAAATTTCAGAAACTAGCATCAGTACCCTCTCCGTTACGGTATATGTCCCTCTCCATCATAAATAATCAAGGAACACTAACAAAGGGTCATATTTGCATTAATATACATACTTAAATCGCTTAAGTTATAATGTATTCGTGTTCCTTCGTTGCAGTTTTACAGATTAATGGTGAAACGGAATGCAAACATCATCATCATCATCATTAGCTGCATCTGTATATGTCGTCATCGTCATCATAATAATTGTTATCATCATGATTTTTCTACTTCTCCTTTTCAGATTATTAACCAGCTTTTTACAGTCAATGATCCTTGTTAATACCGGTAATACACATTCAAAAGTCTGGTTACTCTGTTCCTATCACGAAACATGTGATCTGATGTATACCCCATATTAAACATAGTACGTTGTAAATATGATGATAATGCTGATGGCGTAGTAATACTATTGATGACTGTAATGTAAATGATGACGACGATTAAGTGCAACAGTGCATACACATAACTTATGATAAATGAATCGTTATAAACACTGATTCCGAATTTCCTATTCTTATTGTCAACGCAGTGTTATTATGGCTATATTAAGTATGCATTGTGCTATTTTATGCCGGAATAAAGATATGTTATGTTATGTTATAATGCCAAGATGGTTGAGTTATACAATTCCTGAGTAAAACACATTATGAATACATTATTTTATATCAATACTAGCCGTATTTATAAGTCTTTGTGTTGTAGTGCTATAACGGAGAGATTATATGTACAAACGAGTGGGGACACGAACTACAGAAATTGAACTAACGGAGAATATAAGGGAATCATGTGAAATGTTATTTTCATTTTTGTAATTTGTGTTTTCAGTGGCTAAATTATAGAATTCACTGAACATATATTTGCTAAGATGATCACGCATCATGACAAAAGTTTCAAATGTAAACGTAAGCGCTCGAATACTGTTTAAATTGTTTGTTTTTTCATTAGCGATCCTCATTACATGTACATGCATACAACAACAAAAAAACACACGGGTGTTTAACTTAATGATGTTAATAGTCCGTACGCGGTATATTTTGAAACAGCTTACCCTTACCGTAAGCTTTCGTTCTTGTTTTGTGCCTTCGTTCATCAAGTATCTTGATACTACACATTATTGCAGGTACCGTTACGGAGAGGGTGCATTTTGATTTAGGAACAACGGATATTGTATTGTACCGCTTTAAAACCGTGTAGCATATAGAACTCACTCCAGTTGATCGTAGGGTACCCCGAGATATCAAGATTAATGCAGAGTATAAAATGACCGATTACGTAGGTTGTATGTACTTAATATGCATAATAATTATGTACTATATCATCATTACCAAAGGCGTATTTAATTAATCATTTTAATAGACAGATATTTAACAGGCCCTCGCATTGCGATGTACATATGCACTACCCTAAAATCCCTTGTTTATTGTACAGATCTGTTCGAACGGCTCGGTGACACAATGTTGAATCTACAAAGACGAACAAACGTGACTGCATCAGCATCAGCTTCTATACCAATACGTATGTACAATGTATATGTTTGTGTATGTCTGTCGTAGCTGTTTAACCCAGCTTTACGTATGTACAATGTATATGTTTGTGTATGTCTGTCGTAGCTGTTTAACCCAGCTTTTCACCTTAGCGACCTTTTTAAGCGTCCAATAAAATGTGAGTAAAATTGCCCGCCAGTAGACCCGAATGAATGCATGGAATTTTCGTATTTGTAAAAATACCAAAACTGTTCGAAATACAAAACGTACAATCTACAAAAAGACAGGTCATTCTATTGACTTTCTATTGTGTGACGAGTTCAGCGTAAATTTGTTTTATATGTTATAAAAGGCTGAAGGGATACAACTGTTTACCTCTCAACTCTCGACATCAATACAGTGTGTGTGCCGCTTTATATTTAGCAGATTGTCAGCGCCAAAGCGCTTTTACTTAAAGGCTGTGTTTTCATATTTAGTAATTACTAACATATGTCATTATGGGAAGAAGTATATTTTGTATCATATAATTATTGTTGTTCCCTATCCTGATATTCGTTTAGACCAAATTATTTTTAATTGTTTTCAAACTTGACCTTTAAACATGTATACATATTAAGTTTTAAACAGGCCGTCGTTCCAGCAGTGGCATCGTGACCTCACTTTAAATGAATTGTATTCACTCCCGCAATTGGTATCAAGGTCAGTTCGCGGTCAATAACAGAATCGTTATATAAACTCTATTGCATTAACTATGTGAACTGGAATTTTATTTTGACCAGCCATTTCTTAAATGAAGATATTTTGCGATATTATTGCGGTATGTCAATAATAGATTCTTAATGTGTTTTCAACAACTCCATGGTAAACACTATCTTTGATTAATTAAATAAGAATTATTCCATCATATTGACAAATTTATTTAGCATGATCGCAATGATTCCTGGTACTTTTAATAATCGAATCAAATAACAATGCCCTGCCCAGAAAACCACTAAAACAGGTATGTGCGTAGAACGCCCGTATAATATTTCAAATATGACTGTAACAGTTTATTAACAAAGTTAAAATCATTTCTTCATACGAACATTTTCACATTTACGCAGCCTTTTCAAAACGTCACTACCAATTATGATCGAAAAATGCCATTAACCAATAACGCTTGTAAAGAAGCCATGACAAAAAAAGTGGCCAACAAGGCAGCCCCTACTTTTATATGGACCGAAACTGAAGACTGTAACTATCATTACTTTTCTGGAAAAAATAATGAATAGTTAATATATTTTGAGTTAACAATAGTGAACACTCGTAAATGCTTTTTGTAGAAACAATGTGGGTATTCCTTTCTTTTTTAAAGTTCTTGAGTATATGTATTATATAAGGATTTTTTTTAAATTCATTAAATTTAATTAGAAATAAGTTTCAGTTAAAATAAATGCTATAAACATTCACATGAACAATTGAAATTTTAAAATGCAGGTAAAGTTGTTCTACGAATAGCGGCTTTACGTTTGAAACACAAAGGTCATCAAGTAGTCCAAGTGTCTGGTGTCCATCAACGCGCCCCGTGCGCATCCTTGTTTAGGTCACACTATACTTGAAGAAATACTTAACAAATTAAATGTAAAAGCAATAACTTTAACAAAACATAAAGTCAAACTTTTGTGCATTGAGACCCGCATAACCATACCTTTTATAACGAGCATTCCAAGCCGATTTTACACAAAACAAAAGATAGGTCATGCGGTATGTAAGAAAGAACTCGACGCGAATCAACGGTCACTGTTTTACATCCATCTGTTTACCGGCTCATGTCCAGTTGATGAAGTTGTACCGCCATCTGTCAAAGTCTCGTTTTGTCTCTAACCTTCAAACAAAACAATGAATTTCTAGTACACAACAATGTTTTCCTTACCACATGTTCACAATAATATTTTGAGAACATTTATATTTTACATGAAAATTAAAAAATTAATCCAAATTTCAATATTTTTCTTAATTATCTCAAGATAAAAATACAGACAGAAGCAGAAATTGCCCTTATATAAAACAAATAGGAAACAAATAATCAAAAATGGATCCACTTCATACACTATTTTACAACCAACTGAACTTAGGATATTCTTTTGTGGTACATATTTTCTTTTATATGGGTGCCAATGCTCTCAACAATTGGAACTTGTTTATGTTTAAAACGTCAACAACGAAGTACTAACAATTACAGAATCAAAAACAATTTTATGATGTATTGAACATATTTTTTTCAAAATGATTTAAAAAAACATATACGTTATATGTTATATTACCAATGTTTTCTGTATGCAAATGTAAATGATGTTTATGTAAATATGGTAAACATGGTAAAATAATTGAAAAAATAACACATAAAATAAAAAATAAAAATATAAAATTAAGTAATGACAAGTGTACCTACAGAGAATTGTGTCTTCAAATAAATGGTATACTGTAACCGTCTTTACTTCAGGACTTACATGTCTGAATGGCGGCACTTCATTGGGCACCATGTGTCTGTGTACGAGTCGTTTTGCAGGAAGACGCTGCCAAATTGGTGAGATTTAAATACACAGTTTGCGGTTGCGGGAAATATGCGTTATCAAGTTATTTTTGTTGTATTTTACATTTCTTACAAGAACAAGAACATATTTGCAACAACAAACAAGTGAGACATTTTGCGAATATTCGTGGTCAATTTGCGAACACCAAAAAACAACCAACATGCATCAGAAAAAGCGCAAAGAAATATTGCCAGCTCCTTAGAGACAAAATTATGTTTGGCATACAACATTACAGATAACACGTTTGAAAGATTATATACATTTCTGAATTAAGTACATTAAACAAATATTGTTTCACCCCCATAATCCGAGAAGTGTATTGCACAGTTTTTTTGTGCCGACTAAATTAATATACATATTATTTGAGTAAATGCGGGCTGAAGTGATAGTTTGAATCATAAAGTTCACTATTTCTCGATTTGTTCTCTAAACTTAACACGTTGATGTATAGACGCTTTTTTATTATATCCTTGATATTGAAATATTAATTTATTATGTTTGGTTATGAAATAGTGTTATTTTTATTGGTAACGATTCATCGAAAGCAGGGTGTGTTTTCCATTGTAACATTTTAGTAATTTGTAAAAAAGTTGAAATTTTTGATAAATTAATTTTTCAGAGTCCGTATTGCAGGAAACTTAATGTTTACTATTATTACTCAAAGTAATCATTGTAGGCTTCATTGCTAATATAAATGCTTCCTATTTGAAAATGACTTTGCAGGCAACAAGTATGCAAAATTAAAAAAGTATGCGAACAAATGAATGTCTATACGCTCAAAAGAATTTCTAAACGTACGCCTGTTTTATGTGAATTTAACAAGTCTTTCAAGCGTAACGAATACTTTTCTCACTGTCATCCACAAACAGAAATTAAGAAAATACATTATTTATAATAAGCATTTTGTAAGATTGACCTCTGTGCGCAGCACCAACATTTCGCCCTAATATTTGATTTTAAACGTATTTTTTTTTTATGTTTTATTAAAAATACATGTGCACATTCAATCCAAGCACAGCAATATTTGCTCAGGAAACATTGCTCTCATATAAAGCCGAATTAAACCGCAATTGGACCCATGCGATGTATCGTTATTTTAACAGTTGCTGATAAACCAACAGTAGTATAACACTTACAANTAGAGGGTTAGGGTTAGGGTTAGTGTTAGGGGTCGGGTTAGTGTTTGGGTTAGCCTAAACCCAACCCTAACCCTAACCCAACCCCTAACCCTAACCCTTACCCTAACCCTACCCCAGGGTTATTTCCCCTATACCAGGCCTCGCTCGTTGTTATTGTCCGCTTCCCCTCCCGCTATGCTAATTCTATTCGTATCAATTAGTTTTTTTAGTAAAATGAGTACATAAGCACTTCAATAACATGCATTTAAACACTTATTGTGCTGTGCACGTAATTCCTATGACCAAAACTAGAAATCGAGCAAGCAGTTCTGCATATTTATCAAAGATGTTTGCATTCGTTATCCCGAAATTACATTTTATTATATTGACGCTGAGAAATATTTTCTTATATGAATACCCTTAATTAAGAAACCATAATATCAAGTTTAAGATGATTCTTCACTTCATGTACACAACAATATCTGTTTGGCAAAAATGCAATTTCGATGCATACATTAAGTATATTCCCGAACACCGCTTTGATTTGTCGCAGATGCCGACTGTACGTTTGACGCAGGCACTGTTTGTAATTGGACAAATACACACTCGGGAGACGCGTTTGATTGGATAGTTCACCGTGAAGCCACGCCTACTGACGACACTGGCCCTGAGAATGACCATACACTTGGAACCGCCAATGGTACGCACGAATGTTACACATACATTTCACTTTCTGAAAATATTGAAAGTATATGTATAATACACATGTTTGCGGTCCTTAAAATGGTAAAAGTCGAAACACAATGTTTTAAAACCCATTTTCTTGCTATTATACAATAACAAAAGACACTAAGACAAACTGAGAACAAAAAGCAGATTACTATAAGATCGCAAATCGCTTAAAGTAATAGTCGCAATAAGAATACACGGTCGTTTATTTTTAAATATACAACACGAGTTATTTTACAAATAATTGATTCGACACTATTGGACCATAACACTTTTCTGTTTATCTGAACATACATTGGTAACGAATGTTGTACAGGATCTTATGTCTTCATCGAGTCAAGTGCCCCTCGTGTGAAAGACGAAAAGGCCTGGCTGCAGAGTCCAGAGTTCAATCCTACAGGACCTCAAGGCCTCTGCCTCCACTTCTGGTACAGCATGAATGGCGAGTCCATCGGTCAGTTGAACGTGTACAAAGGAAACGGAAGTGCGGTGGAGCTGGTTTGGACACTGACCGGGAATCAAGGGACCCAATGGAAAAAAGGAATGGTGAATCTGGTGGCCCAGGAGAAATTCGTTGCAAGTAACTTCTTATATTTTGTAAATGTGACCATTAAATGACAAATGACATACCCTATCTTATGCGAAGAATAGAAGACAAACAACATAAGTGATACGCATTGCACGAAAAACACATATATATCTACGGTATGGAATATTGTCTGTATTAGATTTTTTTTGCATGGGAATATTTTTTAGAAAAGTAAATATATACACAGTATAAGTGTCAAAGGGTAAGCGCTAAAGTACCGTTATTGATTGACATTTTAAGATAAGAAATTATTTATAAGCCTCAACTCTTGGTTAATATTGTGTTTTGCATGCTAGTTTGTTTATTTAAGGAATACATAGACATACATTTGGTCCCTCAAGCATACATATATTCAGATAGAAATATACACATTGATGAAACAGAAAGTTTGAATTTTTTAAGTTGGAAGTTATAATAATTTATAAATAAAGGGTCACAAACACTGTTTTCGTGTATAGGTTACTATTGAAGCCACGGTCGGGGACGGTTACCTAGGCGACATTGCCATTGATGACGTCAGCTTCACGAGCGTTACGTGCCCTCACACTCCGCTAGATGCCATCTCACCGTCAGGGAATATTATTGGGCGTTGAACGTGTACATTGTGATTGACGTAAATGCGCTTTTAATGCGAGTTTCGTGTCTTTTTATTTGAGTACTGACATGTAAAAATGTCAGCACCAAAGCATCAACTGCTTAAACATAAATAACGTTATCATTTGAAGTGAACTGTATGGTTACATTCACCAAAGGTATTTTGAAATCATCCGTGGTCGAAATGTAATGCAACAGAACTGCAACCTTTTGAGACAAGATAAAATGAAATAATTGCATGTTTAATCAGCTTCATCCCTTCTTGTTTACACGATTTCAGAACCTAGAATCATATGGTACACATTCCAGATCCACATTACTCACATTCCAGATCCACATTCCAGATCCACATTACTCATTTTCTTTATAATCAACTCACCCGTATTTTCGTTGTATATCTGATATGAGACGAACAAGCGGTGTTCATCAATTGTGTGATTAAAAGTAATGACATTTTTTCTGAATATTAATTATGAATTCACTCAAACAAACAAATTGATATTGAATGTCTTAAGCTGGGGCATGAATAGTCGCAAACACTTTACCGCTCCGCTTATCCACAGTTAGATCTTCAACATTAACACATGGACTGCCTTTTCTTATATTGTGGTCTTGCCAGTTCGATCTAACTGAACGTTCAGAAGCACCTCTCTGAACTTCGTATGTGTTTATCGGGTAGCCCGATACCTGTTGAGGGGCTTTTCCGACGACCTCAACAAGCTGCCTCACGACGTCCCCATACTCATCTAAAACGTTGGTAGACCTAGATTGACACATCTAACTACAATTATCACATTCTCATCCATTTGCTCACCAAACCATAAGCTTGAAATAATAAGAAGATTAATATGTGAAGGAATTCTTGAATATAAGTAAGCGCTTCTTTAGTTTATTTTTAAAAAAAAGTATCATGTATCCGTAGTTTTCGACCCATTCAATAAACGTTAAAACAGGTGGCATTCAAGTGAAACATTTGACAAAACAACACATTTTCTTATTTGGTTTCGGTCCACCATAATTACAGTTATTCACTGAATTGTGTGTGTGGTCATATTATTTCAAGGTTTGGAAAAGAAATTTTCAAATGCTAATTATCTATGATTGATTATTGATGTACCATTCGTCTATACACAAATATTTAAAAAGTTTTCATTTAATGAGTATTATTAATGAAAATTTATTAAATTGCAATAATTCAACTCTCAGCTTTATAAGCCAGACCGTTCAAGGTTCGAGCCTAAATCGAGGCACATTTATAAAAGTCTGGTTGCCTTCCCAGCAGCCAGCAGCAAATTAAGGAGCTCGATAACCTTCCTACCAAACGCCCGGCATAAAGGGTAGGAATCGTAAGTAAACGTGTTCATCTACTAATGGGTCTCATAAGTAAAATTTTGATGGCTTTCAACTGACAGGTGTGACTCTAGTATATAAAAAAAAACACTTCACTGTAATATTATAAATTCGTGATAATAGATCCTGAGAACATCATATTGATATATATGTCGCGTTCTGAGAAAACTGGACAAAATGTATGTGCGTACAGTGTCATCCCAGATTAGCCTGTGCAGTTCGCACAGGCTAATCAGGGACGACACTTTCCGCCTAAACTGGATTTTCGCTATGAAGAGACATTATTTAAACGAAAAATTTCATAAAGGCGGATATTTTCGTCCCTGATTAGCTGGTGCGGACTGCACAGGCTAATCTGGAATGACAATTTACGCACAAGCATTATGCCCAGTTTTCTCAGAACACGACACATATTAATACACGTTTTCTTTATTATCGATATATCTTGTTTTCAACGACAAGTACTGTTTCTGATTTATTGCATGTTTTGACATGTTGATTGTTTTATTTACCTAGGCTTTTAGGTGGCTACGCCCTTGATGAAATTATATAAACTGTTTGTAAAATCTTACTTTAAAATAAAAATCGCGTCGTTACGATCTTTGTGACAAATATACAAAAGTTTAAAATCTAGTTTGTAGGTTTGTTTTGTCACTGTTAACAGAAATGCCGTCACTCGCCCTGCATTATTAATTGCATCATACGTGAATGGAATTTCAAAAAACGCTGAACTGGTTTGGTAAGCGTGTGATTAAAAAAGGAGTATATGTATTATTAGCGAAAAATGTACGACAATGCTGGGCATGGCTTTTATTACCAACAGCGAACCTATTTTGAGTGACAAATTGATATGTGAATTAATATAACGTAACCGTGACTATCGAATACAAATGTTAGAGAATTGCCGACTGTTCAAACGATATTAATTGACGAGTTTTTTTCATGAAACTTATCAATTATGTCTTAAATAGCAACTTGTCTTATTGACATTCCTTCAATTTGTATTGTATTCGCATTAAATAATTATTAATAAGTGCCTTTTGTTTGTTTAGTCCAATGTGTAAGTAAACGTGTTTGTTGTTAAGTCGCACATTCACTTTTCAATTTAATAAGATGTGTATACATATTGGTATAAGTTTCGACAATTAATACCAGACCGCTAAACCGTGGATCACGTTTTTACGCAGGACTATGAACATATCGAATATCTGTCATACGGGTCGACTATTCATTAAAAAGCAACTTCTCGTATTCATATTCTTTCAATTTGTATTGCATTGCATTAAAATCAATAAGTGCATTTAAAGGGACTGTCAACTACGAATGACGAAAAAAGGAAAGTTCTAAAATACCGTATTTTTTACAATTATTAGTTTATATTGATTAAAATATCACGACTGGTATATTACATTACTTGAAAAAAGTTGTTAAGTTTTCATATTTTCAGTAATAAATTTTACTGGGTATGTCTACCAGGTAACTACCAGTTAACTATGAATAACGCAAGTAGATTGATCATCATCGTCACGTGGTAAACCCAGGAATGCAAATTGTGCATGCGTAGTGAATTGTATATATATTATATATCAAATGATCAATCTACTTGCGTTATTTATAGTGTGTATATCGTCATATCACATATTTTCGCGATGTACTTTCGATTTCACATCGCGAAATTTTATTAACGAATATACTGAAAATATGAACTTTTTTCAAGTAATGCAATATACCAGTCGTGATATTTTAATCAATATAAACTAATAATTGTAAAAAAAATACAGTATTTTAGAACTTTTCTTTTTTTCAACATTCGTGGTTGACAGTCCCTTTAAGTGTTGTTAAGTTCAATTATACCCAACCGCTGCACAGTTGATCGAGTTTAACACAGGACTATGAACATATCGAGTTTCTGTTAAACGGGTCGAGTATTCAGCGGCCATGAATGGCGAAGGTTATTTAAGCCGAACGATTCACACGATACGTCAATGGAAAAGTTGTAGGATAGCACAGGTGACTGGTTTTGTGTTATTTACTGCAAATTTGTGTGCGAAAAATGTTTAACCATAAAAGGGAAAATGTATCTAATGAAACATCGATCCATAAATTGAAGAATTTTCGTTGTTTCTCTGTGTGTTTGATTTTGTGCTTGGTGGTGTTATGCTACACTTTGCAACACACAAACTACAACAAATTGGTCGTGACAGTTTTGAGACCGGAAGAAAACGGCCCAGCCATCGGGGATAGGATCTCATACAGTGACCATGTCAATTTGTCGACTTCAGTCCTGTCCGGCGTTGAATCAACCAGGGGTCCTCTCGGAATCTCCGCTGGTCGGGTGGGAATTGGCGCGGTGACCATCCGGGCATCCGTCGTATATGGGGAACCAACAACCATCGGGCGACCTACACCCACCGGGCAACCAACAACCACAGTCCGACATACAACCATCGGGCGACCAGCAAACATCGGGCGACCAACAGCTTTTGGACAGAAAACGTCTACACTAGACGCGTTGACCAACACTTCATCTCGGCATGACCACAATAAGACGATTCTTTGGTTCAACAAGCCCACGTGGATGGCAGGTAGACCTTTATATATATAATAGCTGTATTATTAATTGAAGCAATTTTATTCATCATGTAACAAGCCAAACAATGACGTGTTTCAATAATGAATACTAGTATAAACGGCCAAAGATTTATTATCATGTTTTATGTTTTATTTAAGGATCTATATATCTTAATTATAGGCCTACTTATATAGTTTGAACCCTAAATGCCCGCGAGATTTTCACATTTTTAACCTAGTAAGAATCATGATATAATAATATACTTAATGACGAGATGTTTATTACATGCTTATTTTGTGAAAATGGCATCTTAGCCAAAATTACGAAAAAAAACATCTAAATTAATATGTGGCAATAAATACTAGTTAAGTCTTTGAGTCAGCTTCATTTAGATATGGCAGTTGGTGTAGATCTAAGAAATAAATGTTCGAAAATTTCAAATACAATATACTTTAAATAGATATTAAATTAAAACATTTATGGACTATATTAATACTGTCGGAAATTGTGTCGGAAGCAGAGTTTATGTATTGCTTAATAGCGCAGGCCTAATCCAACTTGTTCATGGGAATTGGATGGGGTGGGAATGAGAATGCTGGGTGAATAGAAGTGAAGGGGAAAACTGTTTTTATCTATTCGAACAATTATTCTGAATGAATGCGGCCTTAAGAATTACAACTTCAACAGGAAAAACATGCCCTGTTTCGGTATACAGAAACTTAAAACCCCACGTTCTAACACTTAACAGCGGTATTGTTTAGCGATCCCCTTTCGTCACACACCAATGACCATATATTAACTTAACATTGTACTTCAAATGTTTATTGATCGTTTGGCCTATAGCAAGAAATGTGAAACTATACCGCAACACGCGGAAATTAACTTATCCAGTGGCTTGTTTGTGAATGTACACTACATCTTCGCCTCGTCGTTCTTAATTGTGTATTCACACCGACCTACGCTACAAACAGTACAACACATTCAATCATTGACTTTTTATAATACATCTGAGCCTCGCTCTGTGAAAAGGGGGTTTAATTCATGTGCGTAAAGTGTCATCCCAGATTAGCCTGTGCAGTCCGCACAGGCTAATCAGGGACGACACTTTACGTTTGTATGATATTTTTCGATTAAAAATGGTATCTTCTTAGCAAAAATAAATTCAGTTATGGCGGAAAGTGTCGTCCCTGATTAGCCTGTTCGTACTGCACAGGCTAATCTGAGACGACACGTTACGCACATGCATTAAACCCCCTTTTCACAGAGCGAGGCTCATCTATAAAACTTATCGCTTAAAGTCTGGTGATCTTCGGAAAATCGCGGAAAATTGTGATAGATACTTGCTCGCTTGGCTTACTAGACGCTCAGTGGATGAGCGGAAACAATAATGGTATAAAATGTTGCATATGCCGGACATAGTTATTAAGGAAATGTAGAGTGCCATATACTAATTATTCAAATTGTATCGAAACACCGATATGTTTATTTACTGTTGATGCTTGAACAGATAAAGAAAGTCGATTCATTGATTGCCAATACTCGTTGAGAACTTGAGACGTAGTTTTAACTCTTTTTCAATATCACACGCAACAGGGCGCAACAAATATGTTGTTTGTTTTCACCAACATCGTTATTAAAAATAGTGTACGTAGGTCGCCAAAGTTTTTTGTCTTTGTTATTTGTTACGAAAAAGAGATATTTCCCACTTAAATAAGTTTGTTTAATAACAAACATCTTCCATATCTTGTTGTAGCATTCTTTTTATATGCAAAACTTAATTGAGAGAATACAGTAGAAATTATTGAGATTTGATTTGGAATAACATCGGCACAAAAAGTTAAGTGCGGTCGGGCTAGTGGAAACAAACAATTTGTTTTTATTATACGCGTACTGTTTATTTAATCGTAAAAAATCCATTCCAATATGACATTCACTTAGCATGTTTCTTTGTCTGTAGTGTGAATTTCCTATGACGCTTACAACTTACTTGATCCTCTGTGAAACTTTATGTCACAATTCAAGGTTAATTGTAATGAATTGTCGTGGAAGCTCTGGAACTTTTTAATGCCCGTGAGGATTCAATATTATTTCGGATTATTATTCCCCTTGACCAGACGATGCGTCGGTATCCATCCATGTCCTCATCGAGGAAATGTCAAGGTCAATGTCTCAATGCAAGATCAAATATCAATTCTCGTGTCCAGTCTGTCACTTAATCACGTGTGGATTTATTTATAAACTTCGGATCATAAGTCCCTTCTGTGAAATGTAAAAGTTCAGCAGTTTCAGTTTCCGCTATGTAATGCCATAATGCCCGGGATGAATTAATATTACCTGGGAATATTACTCCCGAGGACTAAACCAGTTGTCACGTATAACTTCCATACTTCTTGGTTAAAGGTCAAGGTCACAATCTTAAGATAAAGTTAATATAATATCGTTTCCTCTGTAATGTCTTGATATAATTAACTTCATATCATTATTCATATAATTACCATAGGTTGTGCCATATACAATTATTATGTTCCAAAGTCAAAGTTTAAGGTCACTTTCAAGGTAAGAGGTCATCAACTTTTATTCTCGCTTTTAAAAGTTTTAGAGTTAATTTCCATGCAGTTCCTTGTTCGGTAAATAATGTACTACCGCCGGTCAATCCTAAACTTCTGGGCATATGTCGCATCCTGAAACTCTAAACACTATCAGTTATTAACTGCGGAGCTCAGTTGAACGTGAATTGACTGAATATAAATTATTTGTATCTTCTTATTTTACAGAACCTATCATAGAGCAGACGTTACAGAAGTGCGAATACCGGAATTGTCATACGTCCACGGACATGACCCGACTGGACGCCGCTGCAGCGGTGATCTTCACCCTTCCGAACGGTTTGGAAACCCACCCACCTGTGACCCCTGACAAACGCAACCCCGATCAAGCTTGGGTGTTTTTCACCCTCGAAGCCCCATCCTACTATGGTGGGACAGGCCAGCCATATTTCGCCCCTGGATGGACGTCCACAATGAACTGGTCAATGACCTACATGCGCGATGCCGATATATTTTTTCCATACGGAACTCTAGAGAGACGTTCTGGCGCATACAGTCGAAATTACAGCGCCCTTTATGAGCAGAAGACCAAATTGGTAGCGTGGTTTGTCAGTAATTGCGGAACACCCGGAAGGAGGGAACACTATGTTCAAGATATGAAGAATGCCGGCTTAGAAATCGATATTTATGGAGCGTGCAGTCAGCAGGGATTGCATCTGCCAAGATTCCGATCCGATGATATAAATAAAACTTTAAGTCAGTACTTTTTCTACTTTTCGTTTGAAAATTCCATTTGCGAAGATTATGTGACAGAAAAGCTTTTTGCCAATTATAACTATGACGTCATACAAGTAGTTCGCGGTGGAGCGGACTATAAAAAGCTACTTCCGGCGAATTCCTACATAGATACCGCCGATTTCGATAGTCCTGCCAAAATAGTGGAACATTTAAAAGCGTTAGCAGGCGATAAAACGAAGTATATTAAAATGTTGGCGAAGAAGCAAAGTGTTCAGTGGAACGGGGTACTTGCCGAAGACGATAAAAGTTACAGTCACTCTTTTTGTACGTTATGTCAAAAGCTGAACAAGTTGGATGAGAATAGAAGAGTATATACGTCGATGCATGATCACTATCGACACGATCGCTGCAAGTCTTGATGTGGTCTGGTACCCGGCTTATCTTGACGCCTTCTAGTGCACTGCTTGTATTGACGCGTTCTGGTACCCTGCTTGTCAGTAAACAGCCTGGTACCCGGCTTGTCTTGACGCATCTGGTACCCTGTCTGTATTAAAACAGGATGGTGCCTGGCTAGTCTCTATGCATTTAGGTACCCGACTAGTTTTAATGCAGTCTGGTATCCGGCTTATATTGATGCGCTCTCGTGTGCCGCTTGTCATGATGCAGTCAGGTTCCCGACTTGTCTTGATGCATTCTGGTTCTATGCAGCCTAGTACCAAGCTAGTGTTGATGCAGTCTGGTACCCAATAGTCTTAATGTAGCCTGGTGACCGGCTATTGTTCGCAACTGATGTCACCAATATGTCAAATAAAAAGCACTTGCTTCGATTCACGGGTTGGGACGTCGGTTACAACGTTTATTAACTTTGCAAAGCGTGTGCATGTCAATAGTTAATATAGAAACGCTTATTGGACTTAAGGCTCCTCGCAAGAAATAATACTGAAACAGAAGAGTAAATGAAGGTTAGAATGAACACCCATTTCTGACGTTGAACATAACTGTCGTATTCTGTGATCCACCGAAATGATACACACTCCTTTTGAGATATCTGTACTATGTGGTAATTAACATTATCAATACATCATTATTATTTACGAGACTTAAGAAATGTTTCATTCGTGGACTAGAGACAAGGTGCCATCTTTGTTGTGCTTGTTTTATTTTTAAATCTCATTATACTCTTACTGTTCTATTAGAAATGAAAGTAGCCAATTGATATTGTGGCTAGAGGCAGTGCTAACATAACTAGTCATTATACCACGAAGGGCCTTTTTTATCATCTTTGATATATGTGTGTGCGATCCACTATCAAGCAGAAAGGTGCAATTCGTTGTTATTATTGTTGTTGTTGTGTTTTTGTTGTTGTTGTATTTACCGACCACGTTACCTCCGCAACGCATTACATGTACGCTGTAGGTTAGAGCAAACGTACTTAAGGTCTTCACAATACTTATAATTATTTACACAATTTCAAATAGTTTTTGCAGATTATGTATTAGTTTAAACAATTTAAAGTAACGAACCTTATGAATAAATACATTTAAAAAGTATTTTATCGCAACACCAAATACGATGTGCTTTGCCTTGTTAAAACACATGTTTACGCAAAAACATAGAGACATGCGTTAGGCACAAATATATTGGAAAGATCGCATACATGAACAAATTATTGAGCTTCGATAATATTGCAACTATACAAATTATTCTCGATAATGGTATACTCCTGATTCCGTTATTTAAATCTCTTGAACATTGATTTGTACAGCCCATACACGTTATATCGATTAGCATTTGTGAACACGGGTTCAATACAGGTATTTTAATTAGTAAAGATCGGTTTGGTATGCACATTGTAGCAATTTCTTGAATTTTGTTGAGCACAATAATGTCACATATCTGGTGTTCTATTTACCACGTATATGTGTTTAATCATTCTGTGTTGCTTGGGCGTACTGTATAGACTTGCACGAGTCATTACCTAACTCAAATCGACCGCTACGAAATGCTCGTTTGATAGAGTAATGATACTATGTAGTCTTACAATTAGACACTGTTAAACACATTTGAGTTGCAACGTCTCTCGCAATTTAGGCATAAATGTTACCCACTACTTTTACACAAGATGTTATATATGTCTATGAGTTTATAGCATTAGTGTATTTTTTGTAATTCGATTTGTTTATTGGTACAGTCGTGATAGTCTGCTGGACTATAAACTACTTAAATGCAACCTGCTTGATAATAAAGACATCAACGGGTGTGTTTTGTTTGTTTGTTTGTTTGTGTGTCTGTTTTGTGATGTTGTTTGTTTTGCCAAGATAGGTGAATTTACAAGGTTGTCAAAAAAAAACGTTTTATAACCGACAACAAATTGTCCCATTTAAAACGTATAAGCATGTCTGCATGCGCTTCTACGAATCCACGGTATTGATTTATATTATGTTTAAACTATTAAAATCGATTTAAGTAGATATTTTAATACCGAAGTTACAACAAAGGGGTATTATGGATCCTGATTACATTATCAAGAGAACGTGGTTAGTATTGACACACGTGAAAACAATCTATTGGATTACGGTTCAACACTAGGTCATCGATATAATTTTTAATACTGTTAAAATAATATTCGCAAGAGTGTTTTTTATTTGACAGGAAAATGTAAACAGTTAAAACAATGGGTAAGGTAATTTACGGCCAAAACTCAATGAATGTATATGTCAATAAAATGCAGTCTAAATTTCGGTGGCATATTGAATCAAGACACTAGCATGTTGAACTCTATAACCGACGTGTTGCATGATGAAAGATAAAAGTATAGTGTACGTAGTTTGAGTTTGAGTTAAAAAAAACACATCATTTCCACGGCACACATTCAAGTAATCATTACACCAGTTAAAAAATAAATCCTCCATCACAATCCAAAACAAACGAAATGCAGGTACGTTTTGAATAAGTTCGTAGTTGTTGTCTTTCTTTCATGGGATGGTCACACATTTACATATTTAACATTGTTACATATTTGCAAATTATGGTCGCTGTTGTTGTTGATATTGATGATGTTACGGTTTATGTATATACATATAGAAACAGAAGGCTGTACAATTGACCATAATGATTAACATGGTGATGACCTAGATGATGATGATGATGATGATAATGATGATGATTATGACAGTGGTAACGATGATTCCTATGATGATGATGATGATTCCTATGATGATGATTCCTATGATGATGATTCCTATGATGATGATGATGATGATGATGATGAAGATGATGATGATGATGATGATGATGATGATGATGATGATGATGATGATGATGATGATGATGATGATGATGATGATGATGATGATGATGATGATGATGATGATGATGATGATGATGATGATGATGATGATGATGATGATGATGATGATGATGATGATGATGATGATGATGATGATGATGATGATGATGATGATGATGATGATGATGATGATGATGATGATGATGATGATGATGATGATGATGATGATGATGATGATGATGATGATGATGATGATGATGATGATGATGATGATGATGATGATGATGATGATGATGATGATGATGATGATGATGATGATGATGATGATGATGATGATGATGATGATGATGATGATGATGATGATGATGATGATGATGATGATGATGATGATGATGATGATGATGATGATGATGATGATGATGATGATGATGATGATGATGATGATGATGATGATGATGATGATGATGATGATGATGATGATGATGATGATGATGATGATGATGATGATGATGATGATGATGATGATGATGATGATGATGATGATGATGATGATGATGATGATGATGATGATGATGATGATGATGATGATGATGATGATGATGATGATGATGATGATGATGATGATGATGATGATGATGATGATGATGATGATGATGATGATGATGATGATGATGATGATGATGATGATGATGATGATGATGATGATGATGATGATGATGATGATGATGATGATGATGATGATGATGATGATGATGATGATGATGATGATGATGATGATGATGATGATGATGATGATGATGATGATGATGATGATGATGATGATGATGATGATGATGATGATGATGATGATGATGATGATGATGATGATGATGATGATGATGATGATGATGATGATGATGATGATGATGATGATGATGATGATGATGATGATGATGATGATGATGATGATGATGATGATGATGATGATGATGATGATGATGATGATGATGATGATGATGATGATGATGATGATGATGATGATGATGATGATGATGATGATGATGATGATGATGATGATGATGATGATGATGATGATGATGATGATGATGATGATGATGATGATGATGATGATGATGATGATGATGATGATGATGATGATGATGATGATGATGATGATGATGATGATGATGATGATGATGATGATGATGATGATGATGATGATGATGATGATGATGATGATGATGATGATGATGATGATGATGATGATGATGATGATGATGATGATGATGATGATGATGATGATGATGATGATGATGATGATGATGATGATGATGATGATGATGATGATGATGATGATGATGATGATGATGATGATGATGATGATGATGATGATGATGATGATGATGATGATGATGATGATGATGATGATGATGATGATGATGATGATGATGATGATGATGATGATGATGATGATGATGATGATGATGATGATGATGATGATGATGATGATGATGATGATGATGATGATGATGATGATGATGATGATGATGATGATGATGATGATGATGATGATGATGATGATGATGATGATGATGATGATGATGATGATGATGATGATGATGATGATGATGATGATGATGATGATGATGATGATGATGATGATGATGATGATGATGATGATGATGATGATGATGATGATGATGATGATGATGATGATGATGATGATGATGATGATGATGATGATGATGATGATGATGATGATGATGATGATGATGATGATGATGATGATGATGATGATGATGATGATGATGATGATGATGATGATGATGATGATGATGATGATGATGATGATGATGATGATGATGATGATGATGATGATGATGATGATGATGATGATGATGATGATGATGATGATGATGATGATGATGATGATGATGATGATGATGATGATGATGATGATGATGATGATGATGATGATGATGATGATGATGATGATGATGATGATGATGATGATGATGATGATGATGATGATGATGATGATGATGATGATGATGATGATGATGATGATGATGATGATGATGATGATGATGATGATGATGATGATGATGATGATGATGATGATGATGATGATGATGATGATGATGATGATGATGATGATGATGATGATGATGATGATGATGATGATGATGATGATGATGATGATGATGATGATGATGATGATGATGATGATGATGATGATGATGATGATGATGATGATGATGATGATGATGATGATGATGATGATGATGATGATGATGATGATGATGATGATGATGATGATGATGATGATGATGATGATGATGATGATGATGATGATGATGATGATGATGATGATGATGATGATGATGATGATGATGATGATGATGATGATGATGATGATGATGATGATGATGATGATGATGATGATGATGATGATGATGATGATGATGATGATGATGATGATGATGATGATGATGATGATGATGATGATGATGATGATGATGATGATGATGATGATGATGATGATGATGATGATGATGATGATGATGATGATGATGATGATGATGATGATGATGATGATGATGATGATGATGATGATGATGATGATGATGATGATGATGATGATGATGATGATGATGNGTGTCCTTTAATATTGAAAGTTCCGTCGCACACTGACATTTTTCAGGAGTAACAATATCCTTGACAACGCTTTGTTGCCGTCGCCGTGTTTTTCCGGTGCTTAACATCTCCCGTAATAGACTAAAGTCCCCACCCTCTGTTACGGCTATAATGTTAAAAATGTCTTTCGCAAGGCGTGTGGCCACCGGCTCTCCCGATTTAGTAAACACAGGACGTTTGAGTTCAATGTCATGATCAAAAGGGAAATCGTCATTTACTTGTTTTAAATGTTCGAAATACTCACAGCGCAATTGGTCTAACCTCGTTTCATCCGATGCATATTCTCTTAGAATCATTTGAACACACTTGTCTTTTGGGTGCTCCCGGTATATCTTCACCAATTTCATATACTCGATAACTGACCGGAAGTCTGTGTCATCCATTAAACGCTCTTCGCCGTCATTTTGGTCACTGTTTCCGTCACATGACCGGTCACATGACAGGTTTGGATCATCATCCCAATCACGTGATGTTTCTGTGGGAATATTGACTACATTTAATTCCGTCACAGGTAGCTGCGCTGGAGTAAGTAGGTCAAGAGACTCCGTGCGAGCCCTGACGTCATCATTATCGTTCACTATTCCAGGTTGGTCATCTGAACTACCATCAGGGGTTGTGGATTTCAGTGTTTCCCCTGAATCCCTTTGTCCAAGCGTTAGTAAATCCAGTAATTGATCATTGGAA
The DNA here is from genome assembly GCA_007657795.1 of Dreissena rostriformis. NCBI lineage: Eukaryota > Metazoa > Mollusca > Bivalvia > Myida > Dreissenidae > Dreissena > Dreissena rostriformis. The sequence goes on from VMBQ01001694.1 coordinate 237,243, forward strand.
TCACCGTTACTATCCATTGCGGACATTACACTTTTCACTGATTGCTAATCCTTGCACTTTATATATGTAATCCTGTGTCAATATTTACACAAAGAAAAAATGCAAAAAAGCATTTCTCTCTCAAAACTCAGTATATTTCCAATTAAGAGTTTCACAATCACATACTCCATATATTCACACACACAAATGTATATATTATATCACATATTATTCAACAAACTATGATTTTCTTCAAGAAAACTCAGAGCGATAAATTTCTATAACCAGTTACTTGCGCAAGCGCTCTACGATACAGTCGTATGTGTTTAGTGCAAAACTGATTAAACGGACAATAAAATGCGCGCGAAAGAACTAAACACGAACTTACGTATAAATGGATAATTTTCAACATTTTGTTGTTGTTGTTTTTTTCAACCGTGATGGGGCAATAATAAATTACTTATTTAATAAAATATGTGGATGTCATAGTGGGCTTTTTCTTACTGGAAGCTTATAGTTATCTGTGGTAAGATTGAAACGGGTCAGTTTGGTGCATGTAATAGACTAAATTTGCTTTGTGACAATCANCACTGCTAGACTACTAGGCTGCTACCTTAACCCGGAATATACTGAGTTGCTTATGGGTTGTTGAGTCCACGGCCCTAGACTGTTGCTTCATGTTGCAATACTGCTGTCATGCTGTTGTCGAGCTTCACTGATTAACTGGTACAAAACCACATAGTTTTGTGAAGGTCTGCGGCTCAAGTATTGACGTACCGTTGGCCAAAATTTAATATATTATACACGAACACATATGTTTATTATATATATTCAAATGCTAAAGGGGAGACACAGAAGACGGTTCTATATTTAAAGATTTAAAACCATTAATTGTTTATACCTATTTGTCGATTTATAAAATGTGGCTTATGAAATTGATTAAGTTATTCTTTGTTTAACTCTAACTTATGCACATTTTCATACGTTTCGCTATTAATTCCCAACTTAATTCTTAATTGTATGCCTTACTCGGAAATGCCAGTATAAATCATAAATGAAACGGCCTTGTTGACACAGACAACACAGCATGATGAACGACTTGTCGTAAATATTTGTTCTGAATTCCTGGAAAACCCGTGAGATGTAAGCCCACTTTTATAGAATTTATTTCAACAAACATTAGGCTTAAAGCCCATTAGTACACACATATTACAACTTAGTACATCCACATATAGGCAATGGCGTACAGAATGTGTAACATAACCAATATCAAAATCAGAAAGTTGTAATAATACATAATACAAAACTTATCGTATTCATGTTTATATTAAGTAGATGTATACATGATAGAACATGGAGGGAAACTATTGCTAATATAAGTCAGCTCTCAATTAAAAAACTTTACAAACAAAATGGATATATTTTGTACACTTTTTGGATTGTCAGTCTGTAAAATGTCACTCAACATGATCACGTTTGTGTTCTTCCAATAATAGTAATGTATATACTGCTTACGTTAATAATTAAACATTGGGCATTCAAGTAAAAAAAGAAATTCGTCCTCAAGGACGTTACAGTGTTTGTATTTCTGTAGTGACGTCACCATCTGTGTATAGAATGTCTTCCTTCGTAATAAAAACTAGTTCCTTTGGTATACGTTCATTGAAAAGTGTCCGTGTTAAGAAGCTTTATAACAATCTAATGTTGAAATTATAAATATATGACATCGTTCAAATCGTGTTCAATTTACAATTGTACGCTTAACTTTCGTTTTGAATTATTTAACTCACAGGGTTAAGATCTGGGTCAAAAAGAACACTATTAAACCTCAATAATACATTTTTAACAGACATTTAAAGGTCTGTTGTGATTGTTAGTTCTAATTTCGAAAGTTATCACATGTATAAACAATTAAAAAACACTCACAGAGTCGTTGTGACAGAAATCCCATGTACCCCTTCTGTACTGAAAGCCGACGACGTAACTCACAACTCGATTGAAGCCCATAGTTAGACCGAAATAAATTAGTCTGCCTTAGAACAGAAGCAGCAAATTGTCATAAACGTGAGCCGTTTATCTTGTTAACTTAAGCTTTTTTTATGAACGATTTACAATGAACTACATTCAATTGAATTGGTACTACAATGGTTAACTGTCGGTCTTCAATCCGTACACACGAAGATATAATTCAATTAACAGTATTAAATCAATCGTTCACATCTCGATAGAGTGAACTATTTTAATATTAAAAACTTTGTGTTGAAAATTATGTTAAAAGCCCAATTAAAACCAAGAAGACAGAAACCTCAGACGACGACTTGTACTGTTTTAATGATAATGACGATCTTTCCAGTGATATTGATATAAAAGATGACGAAGAAACAGAATCCGAAAATAATACAATATTTATTGCCACAATGAAGTAAACGCCGTGAAAATGTTTCATTATTTGTGTGAATAAATCGCATATAAACATCTTAGGTAGTAGGGATTTAATTTTGAAACACAACCAAAAAAGGAAAAAAAAAGTCATATATTAAAAAGGAATCCTAACATAACATAAACAAAAAATAGTTGCAAAGCGAACGGGTAAATATGACACGAAAACATATCTTAATGTAGGATCTGCACTCACCCAAAATAAACGCAAAGCTATTTTGGTCGTATATTCTTCCATCCACTTTTCTTTATGGCCGCACTGATGACATATGTGTTTTAATACCCTGTACGCTTGTGGCAATATGTCATCTTCTATTTAAGGATATCGAATGGATTTCCCTAGTCAGTTTATAGAGAATTGTGTGTACCAAAATAGCATACATGGTTTCCCAGCAAAGACGTACGTGGCTTGAAATTGACACCATTTGAAAACAGACGGCGACACAAAAAGTTTGTGTTTCGGTTAAGTTTCAGATAAACTTCTCACTAGATATGAAGAACGATATAAAATCAAGTGTATTAGTTTGTCTTGGATTTTTAAATTTTAGTATTTGTCAACATCAAATAACATGTTCTGAATATTTAATAAAAGGTATCAATCATATTTATTGAGTATACTACTTTTGAACTGGCTCCTTTTAGACTAAAGTGTTGAAAATACCCGCTTACATGTTAAAGCCCCTTTAATGCTAAAAATCAACGAATATTTCGTAAAATGTTTCACACACAAAAAATACCCCATAAATAATCAGTGTTCTTTATAGCAATAGCAAATTTTTTAAAGCTAGCTGTGGTCTGGTAACATAGATTTAACAAGATACGAAATGCTCTTTTTATTTGTTTGTGGCACAATATATTCCATTTTAATTTCCCGCAACGATATATATATGCATACGACACACGAACACTAAATTGGTATATGAACACGTGTTGAATATATTGTACCACACAAAATTAAAAAAGAGCATTTTGTTTCTTGTTAAATCAATGCTACCAGACCACATCTAGCATTGACATTTTAGCATGGAAACTTTTAATAAAAAATGTGTAATTTGATATAGTGTCAAAACTAAACTTCACAGTCATTTGCATATCGAATGTTTACTGTGTTCAGCGCCAATTTTCGGTTACGAAGTCATATTTGAATTTCATTGGGCTATATTCGTATGGAGCATATTGTTACCCTGCAAATATCGATAGTTTTGTCTGAAAAAAAATATTATTGGATGGCGTGTTGCGCACAAGTTTCATTAAATGATTTATGTAAAATATAGAAGTGTGAACAATAGATTCAGAAAAAAAAACTTTTTTTCTCTCAACAACATCGGTCTACCAGTGTCGTTTACTTCTCTTGGCACATGTAAACGATGGTAGAATATTTACAACCATGTGTGTACAAAATAAATCATGGACAATATCTGCAAAATGATCATTTAGCCAGAATGATGCACATATTATCACAGTTTGCCCACCATACTTATACAAACATAGAGTAATTCATTTCATTTTAAACAAATAGCTAAATATACTTGGTCTAGAATAACATAATTAATCCAATGCAGGCAATATTTAATTCTATTGCGGGATTCCAAATACGTGTAATGCGTTTGACTACTTGGTGATTTACAGGTTTGTCCTCTCGATTATAAAACAGATGCTATTTCAATCACAGGTATGTGCTTGTTATTAATTGAGCAATTTAAAGTTGTAAATAGTGATGCAGAGCAGTAAATATCTGTTTAAATTGTAAGCAAGTAAAATGTTAAAGCAATTCGTTTAATATATTGATCTACAAACATACTTTTCTTTCTTTGTGTTAGATGTCAGGCCAAGCCTTTCATAACATAACGGGTAGCATTGTCGGGATTTTACTTTATTTGTGGATTAACTTTTATACAAGAATAGTGATTCTTGTCGAAAAAATGCACGTTATGATTTTATTAATATTCCTGCCATGATACTTGTATTAATGTTAAATTTAAATGTGACGTCGTCGGCAAAAACACGCACAAATGAGGTCGACGTTATTTTTAGCTACGCGTGATTGAAGGGTGACGTTTTAAAAATAAATAAAATAAAAAGTATATGATCAAAAACCTATTGAAAGCTTGAGCTGTAGGCAACTATTTGAGAAGGAAAATACCCAGGGCAATGTACGCATATAATTTTAAAGTTGGTTGGATGCACCCGTTGCTTTGTCGCTTAAAGCGACATCTACTACTCAAAATATCGTAACATAATTACGCATTGAAGTTGATCTCTATATTTATACATCTATTTGTTTTAGAGTTCCTTTGAAATAAATTGTCAAACAGTCGTGGCAATAAGTTCTGCAATTGATGGATCGAAGGATTAAAATCAGGTAAGATCTTGAATTAAACTATTTTAGATTGAAAACTTAAACTTCTGATTTGACCTATGCTTTAAAACAATATATGAAAATGTGCGTTTTCCTCAAATGTACAGATTTTTGTTGCCAATGGCACAAATAATCGAACTAACTGCATGCACACATTAAACACATCATCTTGTAGGGCTTTCCATCAAGATGAATGCATGTATTTTAATGTTAAAATGTCAAGCTAGTCCACTAACCGTTTCGACGGAGAGGAATTTAGATATACCCCCGGCCCGCCATCTGTTCGCCTGTCTGTCTGTCTGTCTGTCCCGTTTTTCATTCAGAATCTGGATCCTGCAATAACTCAAAAAGTCCTTAAACTAGTTTGATGAAACTATGTACATGTATATTGATAGACGACCATTTATTGATTATGAACATTAACTGGCAAATATTATGGTTGCTTAAGTTACGTACATAAGTGAAAACTGTCAAACACATCTGGATCCTGTGCAATGCGATAAGTTAACATGTATTCGAACATGGTTCATGAAACTTGGTATGTGATAAAGATGCCATATGCGGAATGTACACGTCAGTGATTTTGTCAGACAAAATCGTGGTTTCTATTTTTTTTTTTAATTAAAATAAAAAACTCCGAAAAATCTTGATCATGTGATAGTTCAAACGTCACTTAAGCATGGTTGATAAAAGTCGGTATTTAGATAGAGGGCTATATGGGAAAAATGCACGCAATTTAATTTTCTTATTTACCGACATTAATTAGGGTTGCCAAGGTTAAATATATAAATATAAGCGAAAACTGTCCAAAATATGGATCCTGCGACAACTAAAAAATACTTATTATAATAAGCTTGATTGGCGAAACTCGGTAGGTGTTTTAACAGCCACATGGAAAAATACGCTCGATAAAACAGTTTTTATGTCTGAGACAAGTGGTTGCTATGGTTGCAGAATTAAATGAAAACTAATATTTTAATCCATATTAATTCACTACTTAAAAGTACGTGTACTATGTTGATGAAACTCGTTATGTGGGCAGAAGCAGTATGCGACTTATGCACCTTATTTTATTATTGTCGTCGGTAAGAACGTTTGGTTGCTATGATTACAGAAATGAATGGAAATAGTAAAATCGATCCTGCAACACAGGATATGCAATAGTCTGTTCTGCACTGCACAAACGACATAAAGCAATTCTTGAATAAATAACATTTCTTTTATCACCTACATGTAATAACAAAATGGTGATACTAGCGTAATATATGTTTGTGATCGTCTTTGCTTCTGTTATAATTAGTACATTTACTCGCAAAAGAAAGAATTAATTACAAACAATTTAAAAACATTTTTTTCTTATAGCCTAATTTTTTAAAATAATTAGTGATTTTACCTTTCTAAGAATGCCAGGGTTGAGGTGGTGGGAGGTTTCAAAAGCAGCAATGTTGCCTCTTTCGTGTTTATATTCCGTTATCCATTCAGCATATATTACATTAGGTATATTATTAAGTAAATATGATTTGATATTACTATCACATTATACTTATGTTTCTCTATAAAATCGTCAATTACTAAAACAAACATGTTGGATGATCATGTATTTACGAAAACATTGACAAATGAAAACAAGCTAAAAAGGGTTGAATATATTTTAAAAGGATGAGGCATAAAAATGATTGTCATGCCGCTTAAGCTAAATACCTATCACAATGTTTGCTATACTCTGATACAAAACTTATTGTACACCCATATTATTTTTAGGAATACTTACAACAACGTTTTGTTTCGTGTTAAGTTAATGTATGTGTGTGTCATTTTAGAATAAGTGCTAGTGTCTTTGTTGTTAGTATAAGCAGAACATTAACAGGCAATAATATTAATGAATGTTAATGCACCATTAAACATTATTGTTCTACCCATAATTTTAACACTTAGGTTTGCTTAAATCTTAAATATTAAAAAGATATATATTTGATATAGAACAGGGGTATGCCTTACCCGGTTAATTGCTTTTTATACACATTAAATACACATTAATGTATTCGCTGGTTTATTTACCGTTAACTCAAAGAAATGAATGTTTGTACAAGCTATTCCTCTTTGAAAAGTGCACACAAATGACGTAACCTAATGTGAAGTCACATTCCCGTGTATTTATTACATTCATTCCGGATGAAGAATATTGACTTTTTTTAAACCCGCCTGGAGGAACAATTTTTCAAAGTAAGTATCTGTTGTCACCATCAATTTCGATGCGCGTTAAATCGATCAAGTGCCAGTTATCCGTATCTGGCACAACAGGAAGTACAATAAACCATATCGGTAAACTGTTTGTGTATGTCCGGCCTTTTCAAATTCATGTCATGACAAATCAACGTAATTCTATGATACGTTATGTGATAAGTTTGTGTTATAATACGGCCTATGGTGCAATATGTGCCTGAAATTGCCTTATTGGCAGTATTGAATACTATGCATAACTTAAATATGTATAATTCAATTAAACAAAATAATGCATGGAAACCACTACATCCATTTGCATAATGAATCTATGTCCACGCAAGTAAGGCCTTCACACAGTATTTATATCTCAAAAGTACTAGAATTGCGACACTTAAAGGGTTTCGCGGGATGGAATGAGTGGGAAGATCATATACACTTTTCTGCTTTCCAGAAGCAAGGACGTGAAGCACCATCTTTCCAACACTTTGTGATTCCAGTTCCAAAGAACATACTGCATTAGCTCGGGAGAAAAATTCCCAATTTTCATAAAAAACGCATATTCACAAATCTCTGGAAACAAACAGTGACACCGACTCCCTGTCATGCTTAGAGATTTATTACTCCGTTTTTAGCCAGATCAATAACATATTTTTTCCGTATATTCAAAATTCTGTGTTTTTTTAATCGAAACATCCTCATACCTATGAAATAGATGTTTTATTCATTTTGCAGTGCCTTCAGCGCTTTGATTTTAAATTACGAAATTTATGACGTATATCGTTTGACGTAATTTGAGTGGAGCTCTGGAAAACCGGGGCTTAATGCGTGTGCGTAACGTGTCGTCCCAGATTAGCATGTGCAGTATGTTTTAAATTGAAAATGAAATACAACATTCATTTAAAATAAACAAAACGGAATTGATACAAAAACGTGTTCTTGTTTTGCTCGAAATCGCATGAGTGACAATGTAATATTAATATAGATATTTACACGTAAAAACGGCTCGCGTGCAGTCCTTCGATTTATCTGAGGGAGACAACCAGTATGATGTAGTCTCCTACCTTCAAGCCGAGCAGTGACTGTGTAATACACAACAACGTGTTTCCTACCACATGCACACATAAATAGTACAAAATGACGTCAAAGCAAGCGCCCATACAGAGAATCCTTTCTTCAAACAAATGCTGTTGATTTTTTTTTAGTGAGTTTAGAGTTTCCTCAAAATGAATCATCCTCTGAAGAACAAACTGGGATTCAAACCCAGCCCTCTTTCCTCAGGGAAGGAAAGTATTCTATCTTGAAATACAAGGGTGTAAGAGGATGATTAGCAATTTTAAAACTATCAACATACACAAAATATTTATTTGATACTATAATATGAAAACATTTTACTATAGCAATATAACGAAAATTGCCCCGCCCCCTGGCGGCCATGGTTTTCAACGGACTGGGACAATTTATAACTAGATCCAAGTATCTTTAAAACAAATGTTCTGACCAAGTTTCATGAAGATTGGACAAAAAATGTGACTTCTAGAGTGTTAACAGGGTTTTACAATAGCCATATAAGGTAAACTGCCCTGCCCTCTGGTGCCCATGTTTTCCAAGGAACCGCAAATAAATGTGGCCTATACAGTGTTAACAAGGCAAATGTTGACGACGCACAACAGACGACGGACAAAAGGCGATCACAAAAGCTCACCATTAGCACTTTGTGACTAGGTGAGCTAAAAACAATTGTCCGGTATATAACAATGAAATTTGATGTGTGATTTTAAGGAAGATTTGTTTTTAAAGTAACACTGTATATAGCATAGTAAAAATAAGCCATGACCATAACTGACACATTAATATCAAATCAAATTTTGTGCAAGGAATACAAAGGATGACTACTAAAAATTATCAAAATAAAAATGAAATCCGATTAGGTATTAATATAAAATAATTTTGTTCTCTATAATGTCAGTTTTTTTATCACAATATAAGCGTTGAATTGTATTTATCATAAATAAACGTGAGCAACAAAGCAATAAAATAATCGAAATAATTAAAATTAAACGTATCACACATTTGGGATGATTAAAATATCGATTGCAACTGAATCGGTGCTGTAGGTTATATTGATGACACTATTTCAGCTTAAGCAGGAGTCATACAAAAACTGAAATTAGTATTAACGACACGCTTACCTCAAGTTTAACTTTAATCAAATGCTTAACACAATAAAGTTAGAAGGATATGCACTTCTATTCATGTTCAATCTTTCTTCCCTTTCTCAAAATTAATATAAAAAACACACTATTTTTTAATAAGATTTGTATCGAATGCTTACCATTATTTGCAAAATTATTGTTTTGTCTGTATGTAAAGTGGAATAGTAACGTGTTACACAGTGACAAGGTTTGCGCGAGTTAATTTAATTGCAATTCTATGAATGTCCTCAAAAGAAACATTCTGATAGTGTTTCCTCAAGATTGGGTTAAAAAACTTGGCCAATAGTGCAATAACGAGTATGTTTACATCATGGTTGCTATGGTTACAAATGTTATATTTACTGAGCCTTATGGTTACAGAGTAGATAATTTTGGTTGATACCTTAGGTGCAGGCGCGGTTAGTTTGGACAGCAGTGTGATTTGGACAACTTAAAAAAATGAAGATTATCTCGAGATAATGGTACACAACTGACAAGATTTTAGTGGGTGTTCCTTAAAAAGTATAAGTAAAATTGGTGAACCTCTGGTCAAGGCCAGTTTTGACCTTAGGATCATACGTAATTCGAAGAAACCATGAGGACCTCAATTCGATCTGGAATACGAAATAATAAACCTCGGGTACTTGCGGTTTCAGATATTTATGAAATGATCATTTTTATGCGCTCGGTAGGGTGGCATATAGTGATCGCACTGCTGTCCTTCTGTCTGAAATTCCGTCACACTTTGCGTTTAGGTTTCAATAAATGCTCATAACTTCTATGTCGCTTCCCATGTAACCTTTATATTCGCTATGCATGTGCATATGGACAAGGCCTTTCAATACGCACACACATTTT
>VMBQ01001695.1:0-134510 GCA_007657795.1 Dreissena rostriformis
GAGTTATTTAAATCGTAAATTTACTTTCAATACTGAATAGAGTTACATTTTAAATTCAATCTATATTTTTTTTTGGTTTGGTACCTACAATTTCCTAAAAGAATTTGTTTTAAAAAGTTCAGAGGTATCTCATTCATGCCCCTTAATTCTGTACCGTAGACATAGAATGTATTACTCAACGCAAAATTAATCCACAGTTTGCAAATATATGCCCCTGATGTTATTGTAAGCAAATAATAGGCGTCATTAACACGTCATTGTAGGTATACCACCTCTATAAAAACCAATTTACCGAAACCTCCACAGCATTTACTATATACATGCAATTTACCGAACTTGTCATTTACCGAAACCTCCAGCACCCAAGGAAACTAAAGAATGACACAAATGTTTAACAATATAGATTTCACGATTTCTTTCGCATTTTCAATTAAATATCATTCAATTAAACAATATTCAACCAATTATAACCAAAAACCGGCATATTTTATACAATAAATGTCATTTAAGTAAGGTTTTTATCTTTTGCGTGGTAACAGAATGATAATTGTCAGGGGGATTCCCTCCCTTGTTCACCTGATGTTGTGCCAACTCTGGGGCGAATTCCTCGTCCGATGGCTCATCCTCGCCTTCCCGAAGCTCCATATTAAAAACCTCTGCCATTGTTTATGTAGTGGTGTCCTTGAAATTATTTAAATAATTGTTAAAGTTGTCAATTAATATCATTATCATCTGTGAAAACCGACAATGGGATTCCGTGTGACGTGATTAATATCACGTGTTAGCAAGATAAACGAATCAAAAGGGCGGATACATATTGTTTCATATCATGCTTTGTAAAGCGGTCACTGATTGGTGTGTGCTATAGTTAGAATTTACTACGTGTGAATTTCGCAAAAATCGGTTACAATAAGTNGAAACAATTATCGGGCGTAATATACGGCCGTACGCCACTTAGTGCAAGCCCTGCCAGTATTGACCGGTTATGACCGCTTCGGGAGTATTGACTGGGGCGGTTTTAACCGGTAAAAACCGCCGGTTAGAACCGGGGGCGGTCGATTGGTGCCAACCATTATTCATCACGACATGTAAGGGTGTGAGAAGGTTGTGTTACAACAACTACATGTTTACTCAACAAAATATCTAAGAGATATAATTTGAAAACACCACAATACACAAAGATATTACAACTTTTCTCGCAATGTCTGTTAGGTATAATTTTATTGACAATTGGCGATCTCTTTTTTTCAAACCAATCAGCGGATTAGACTAATCAGTACGATACAGTCCAATAAGGTGTTTATGGGCTTTATCAATCACTTCCTTTTAAAGATTTTTTTCCCAGCAAAGTCAAATAAAGTCAAATGTCTTTATCGGTAAAAAACATTAAATGTTTCATAGCCTTAAATGTGCCATTTGGGAATGCAAAAATCACAGGGTGCCGATTGTCCGCGTGCCGTTTGTCCTACAATCGTTGCTCATTTGAAAGAAGTTTTAAAACTATGTAGAAATTAATTGGTGGCCACAAGGTGGTTTGGCAGTTGATTCCACAGTCTTTTTGCTGACGGGAAGGAGTGTGAGAGGGGTTGACCTCGTGTCCAAACATGACAGGTCTCTACTACAATATCTTATTGTCCCCAGCTTGCTATCAAGTAACTAAAATAATACTTAATTGAACATCTTATTCAAAGATTACCTGAGATTGGATTCTGCTGCATGTCAAAAGAAAATATGGAGTTATCTTTCTTTGCACAAGACGTAAAAAAGTCCATAAATATATTGCAAACAACTTAAAACTATTTCGTTTCAAAACAAGTGTGTTAATTTTAAAATCATTAAACAAATGTATTATTGTAAGGATCTGTTATAAACTGCCCAATTTAGTATCTATTTTAGTACATAAACTTCCTTAAAATTTATGAATTTGACGAAAACAAAATGGCAGCCCCCTTGTCCAAATTAATTTCAGTTTAGCTGCTGTTTGAATAAGAAATAACTGCGCGAAGATGAGTAATATTTATATTCAAGAACCACCATCAAATGGAAAAGTAAAATTCGTTAAAATTGCTTTTGTTTGTGTTTGTGATGAACAAACTGTTACTTTTCATTTGCTGGTATTTGTTGCATATAATTCGGGTAATTAGTATTTCGGAAAACGCATTTTTTGGAACTCTCAGGATTGTAAAATGCTTTTGAATTGACCTTCAAAGTACGTGACCCCATTTTTGTGCCCCCCCCCCTTTAAAAAAGGGGGTATATTGTTTTTGGCCTGTCTCTCATTCTGTCCCAAAACTTTAACCAAGGTTAAAGTTTTGTCATAACATTTGCAATATTGATCATAGCAACTTGATATTTGGCATGCATGTGTATCTCATGGAGCTGCACATTTTGAGTGGTGAAAGGTTAAGGTCATCCTTCAAGGTAAAAAAATATATAAAAAAATAAAAACGGCGCAGTAGGGGGCATTGTGTTTCTGACCAACACATCTCTTGTTGTTCATGTTCATGCGTTTGTTATGTACATGTACGTCTTTTCTAGTGCATTTGTTTTGTTTCTCACTCACAGTCACTATTTGGTATTTGGTTCCTAGCCAGAAACAAAGAACTGCATTGAATAAATTCAATAATAAGCAGTCCTTCCCAAATACTGTCGGTCCTCGGATTTTTCTGATAAAAGATTTGAAAATCAGAAAATGATTCTAATATTGCAGGACCTCGTGTCCGGTAATCAAATTATGGGAAATTTTGAATTACATAAGCTATTTTCAGACAAATATCAATGCAAATGTTAGATTTTGAATTACATAAGCTATTTTCAGACAAATATCAATGCAAATGTAAGATTTTACCGAATTATTAATGAATTCTCCAATAATGAAAAAACATTTTTCATTGGTTTCATTTTTTTGAATGACATAAGTGTTTATACGGTATCCGAAGATTTTTGCTGCGTCGTCAAAGCGAATAACACACTACGTCATCACTATATGAGTACATTCTGCAAAGGGTGAGAATAAAAATTGACAACCACGTGCGTTTTGGTTCCCGTTTTATCAGATGTATTTGTAAGCAAGCAGGGCATAAACAAAGGCCATTGTTACCTTCCCGCGAACTGTCAACATCAACACAGAAGTTAAAAGGAAAAAAATCTTTGACATTCTACATTAATAAATGCATGATGATTTCTATTACGTAGTTAATGAAGAATAATGTTAATTTTATTGATATACATGTTTGGATTGGAAATGTATTATAATTATTATAATAATAATAAAATATTGTTAAAAAAAATCTCATTTTTGTCTTTCTTCTACATTTTTCTTTTTGGGGCTGGAAATAATCAGTCCGGGCCGGCAAAGGTTCATGATTATAGGACCTTCTGGCCAACAATGAATTATAATTTTGGGAAGGACTGAATAAGGGTTTTCTCTCTCTTGCTGGTGCAGAAGAAGTTTCACATAATATATATTAAAATTGATCAGTACTGTGCTTGGTCAAAGGGAGAGAAATTTGTAAGACAAGTCCAGTACTCGAACCCGGGACACATCGCTATGAGGGCGAGTGTTCTATTGACTGAGCTAACCAGGCCACCACACAACTTCTACCCTAACTAAGTTAATAACGTGACACTAACTCTGTCTGGGCCTATTAAAGGCTCTATTTATCTGGCTGCATATTCTCTCATTGCCTAACATCAGTTTTCAGCTTATGATATTGAATTAAATGCAAATCAGTTAACTTAAAGTTATTGACTTATTCATTGTTACGCTTGGAATAATATTATCAAACTCTAATACTCTTCTCAGCTTAATTATACCCCCATTACCATTGTAATGGGGGCTATATAGGAGTCACTTTGTCGGTCGGTCTGTCCCGCTTGTCCGGGCCATAACTATGTCATCTATCAAGGGATTTTGAAATCATTTGGCACATATGTTCACCATCATTGGACAGTGTGTTGCGCGAAAGAATTACGTCAATATCTCCAAGGTCAAGGTCACACTTTGAGGTCAAAGGTCAAAAATGGCCATAAATGAGCTTGTCCGGGCCATAACTATGTCGTTCATCAAGGGATTTTGAAATCATTTGGCACATATGTTCACCATCATTGGACAGTGTGTCGCGCGAAAGAATTACGTCAATATCTCCAAGGTCAAGGTCACACTTTGAGGTCAAAGGTCAAAAATGGCCATAGATGAGCTTGTCCGGGCCATAGCTATGTTGTTCATTGTGAGACTTTGAAATCAATTGGCACATTTGTTTGCAATCATGCGAAGGTGTGTTGCGCGAAAGAATTACGTCTATATCTCCAAGGTCAAGGTCACACTTTGAGGTCAAAAATGGCCATAAATGAGCTTGTCCGGGCCATAACTATGTGGTTCATCAAGGGATTTTAAAATCATTTGGCACATTTGTTCACCATCATTGGACAGTGTGTTGCGCGAAAGAATTACGTCAATATCTCCAAGGTCAAGGTCACACTTTGATGTCAAAGGTTAAAAATGTCCATAAATGAGCTTGTCCGGGCCATAGCTATGTTGTTCATTGTGAGGCTTTGAAATCAATTGGCACATTTGTTCACCATCATTGGACGGTGTGTCGCGCGAAAGAATTACGTCAATATCTCAAAGGTCAAGGTCACACATGAGTTCAAAGGTAAAAAATAGCCATAGTTGAGCTTGTCCAGGCCATTACTATGTCGTTCATTGTGGGATTTTGAAATCAATTGGCACATTTGTTAACCATTATTGGACGGTGTGTTGCGCGATAAAATTACGTCGATATCTCCAAGGTCAAGGTCACACTTTGAGTTCAAAGGTCAAAAATGGCCATAAATAAGCTTGTCTGGGCCATAACTATGTCATTCATTGTGAGATTTTAATATTACTCTCCACATTAATTTTGTTCACAGGCATTGGATGGCGTATCATGCCAAAGAATTCAAGATTTCAAAGGTCAAAATGGCCATAAATGATAATGGCATAATAATTCTTAAAAATTGCCATAAATAAGCTTCTCTTGTTTTGTGAGACAGCATGCAAAATATTCTGTGTCAATGCAGAATGTGGGGGTATACGTCACGTCAGTGACAAAGCTCTAGTTGCTTTTGGATACACCTTACAAAAAATTTAATCAATATTTCTGACTGGTTTCAGGTAGTTTTTTTGTTTGTGCACAATCAACATCATTATAAGACTTTCCTATTTGTGTCAAGTTTTGACAATGTCATGATATTGGACACAATTCCACAGGTTCTCCTGGTGACAACATGTGGAGACATAGACATTGAATTGTGGTCCAAGGAGGCACCAAAAGCAGCCAGGAATTTTGTGCAGCTGTGTATGGAGGGTTACTATGACAACACAATATTCCATCGAGTGGTACGGGAGTTCATTGTTCAAGGCGGTGATCCAACGGGAACTGGGCTTGGAGGAGAAAGTGTTTATGATAAACCCTTTAAGGTACATTATACTAGTGAATGAAATAAGCACTTCTAGTCAACACTAGCCTGTATTTAATCTCTAAACTGGTAAATTTTATTCAAGCTGACTCAGACTTATGCTCTGTTTTACAAAGACAAGTTTAATTGTAATACATGTAGTGTCTTTCTCCTTTGATAAAAATAACAAGAAATTTATATTGCTTGGCAAAACTGCTGATTTTGATTACTGGCCCATTGCAAGTCAATGTAGAACTTGTTTTATATAAAACGTCTAAAATTTTAATTTAATTTTGCAATTTAAAAATCATTGTAACATATCATCTGACATCATATTTATTGTACGGTAACGCTTAGAAATAATGCAGGATAGTTCATTGTCATATTTTAGGATGAATTCCACCAGAGGTTGCGATTTGTTCGAAGAGGACTGGTGGCTATGGCGAATGCTGGCCCAAACGACAATGGTAGCCAGTTTTTCTTCACCATGGGTCAGACCCCTGAGTTACAGAACAAGCATACAATATTTGGCAAAGTAAGAGAGCCATTCTGTGCCTGTATTTATCTTTGTTTCTTTGATTTTTTTTATTCAAAACACTTTGAATGTTGATGCCAATATTGCACTTAATTAAGATTTTGTGAAGAAAATAATTGCTTTTAAGCATGCAGTGATTATATGTAAGTTATGAAGTATTTGTTATCAAAAGTCTGTGCACATAACAGGCAAATATTGATTTCACCAAATGATTCAGATTTCATTGTTTTAGATCCCTAGAAACACACCAATACATACATTTTGAGCCTCTTGCAAACTTGTGATATTTTCAAAGGTGTCAGGCAACACAGTGTTTAACATGCTGAAGCTGCAAGACTGTGAAACCGATGCTGAAGATCGGCCCCTGTATCCAAATAGAATCCTTCGTACAGAGGTATGTTGTCTGGTTCATTGTTTGGTGCATGAAAACACATTATTGGCTAAACTCTGGGAAAACTGGGCTTAAAGTATTGTCCCAGGTTAGACTGCAGTCCACACAGGCTTAAAAGGGACGATACTTTCTTTCTAATGCTGAATTTGTGTTCATTTAGAAGATATTCACTTTTAAGTTTAAAAGAAGCATTCTATAAAAGCAGAATGTGTTGTCCCTGATTAGCCTGTGCGGACTGCAGAGGCTAATCTGGGATGAAACTGAATGCACATGCATCAAGCCCGGTTTTTTCCAGAGCTCAGCTCATGTAAGTTTTGTGTCCAAACTTAAAAAACATTGATATCAGGGTTTTAAATTGAATTTAAAGCACTATTACAGCTTATTGTATTCAATAATATTAAAGGCATGTTGCATTTGACCTTTAAACTTTAATATACCTTTAAATAAAAAAACAAGTTTATTTATGGTGTAAAACATTGTTATTTTTAAGTTATTGGGGCCTTCAAAAATAGTTTAAAATAGGCCAGACTGGCAGTTGAAAATATTGATGTTCTATGTTGTACTGTGTATGAAATTAATGACATAAATAGATAATAATGTGTATTTTGATATGAAGGTTGATAAATACTATAATAGATATGGTTAAACTCAATAAACTATTCACTTATTTGCTTTGTATATACTTATTCAACAGTATAAAAAAGCAAATACCATTTTCATATTAGTAATAAATTATGTTAATTATCGCTGATATTAACCTATGCATCAAACAGCACTGATTTGGTAAGCCGGATAACAAGGTGTGACTTTGAAATAAACATTGATGATTAAGTGTGATAAGTGTTGTTGAGACCGAAATTTGAGTGTAAAATAAATGAATTCGAGTCAGGCAATTCTTATTTACGATATAAAATTAAGTTGAATAAAGAAGATTATTTAAAGACTGCAAATGCATTAACCCTTTGCATGCTGGGAAATTTGTCCTCTGCTAAAATGTTGTCTGCTAAATTTCTAAAATTAGCATTTTCTTCGATTTTTTTCAAAAAATACTATCAGAATAGCAAACAGTTTAGATCCTGATGAGACGCCACGTTCTGTGGCGTCTCATCTGGATCCAAACTGTTTGCAAAGGCATTCAAAATCCGGTTCCAGCGCTCAAAGGGTTAAGCCCCACTCTCACAGTGCAATTCTCAATAAAAAAAAATACTTAATAGATTATGCCATACTCTGAATCGTTTTCATGTTTATTGTTCATTTCCAGTGGAACACTTGCTGTGTGCATATTATTGTACCTTTGTATTCATCAGATCTTATCCAACCCATATGATGACATAATTCCACGTGTGACAAAAAAATCAAAGAAAGATGGGGATGGGGAATCAAAACCCAAAAGTAAATCCAGAGCCACAAAGTAAGTGATCATATACTTTATGTAAAATTACATTTTGCTTTAATGTATCCAAGATCTTGGTTGCTATTTATCGGTGATTTACTGCAACAACTTAGTTTATAAATCATTTGCGTTTCATCCTGCCAAAATAAACTTATTTTGCTTTTTGTTGTGTATGAAATTGTAACAGCATTTCTTCCTTGCTGTACATTTTTCTATAAATTGATGACCAAACTGGGCATCTTTCTTACTTCACACTTCTTTAAATAATCAGTGAAATAAGAGTCACGTGTTGTTAATTAATATTTAATATGTTGTGCTGTTCAGGAACTTCAAACTGTTGTCATTTGGAGAAGAGGCTGAAGAAGACGAAGAACAGGTCATCAAGGTCTCAGAGGTCAGTATTTAGGTAATGGTTGTCAAAAATGTCAGTAGATAATTCATCAGGAACTCAGAATTCAGTGCTTGAGTTGCAGAAGTCAGTATTTTGGTCATCAAGGTTGCATGGGTCATCATTTAGATCTTCAGGGTTGCAGAGGTGAGTATTAAGGTTATTAAGGTTGCATATTTCAGTACTTAGGTCATAAAGTACAGGTGCCATTTCTTAGGTCAAAGAGGTCAGGATATAGGTTGTCAAGGTTGCAGATGTCAGTATGTATGTTAGAGATTGCAGAAGTCATGACATATGTCATTAAGGTCACTAAAAAGATTTCATTATATAGGTCACCAAGGTTACAGTGGTTAGTATTTAGGTCAAGAGACTTTGCAGAGGCAATTATATAGGTCATTATTGTTAGCAATAAGAGTTCAGTTTGGTCAAAGAGAACTGTATTAAGGTAAGAGAGGTTGATGAGCTCATTATATAGCTCATTTAGGTCACTAATAAGAATTCACTATAAAGGTCACTAAGGTCGCAGAGATAAGTTATATATATAGAATAAGGTTTGCAATGACCTTTCTGTTGGCTATTAAGATTATATTGAAGTTCAGGGTTTGAACTTGCTACTCTTGTGTCTTCAATACTTTCAATGCAAAACAATACAACTCCTTGCCAGGAAAGATAAATAAAGTGTGTGGACCAGTTTTCAATAAATGCAATGGTATCATTGAAAAAAGCAACCCACACCAAACATTTTTCTTGTAATTTTAAAAACAATAAACAGCAACACAAACCAAACAAAAGCGAGAACAAACAACCTTTTTCTTGTAATTTTGAAAAAACTAAACAGCAACACAAACCAAACAAAAGCGAGAACAAACACAATTTTTCTTGTAATTTTGAAAACAATAAATAGCAACACATACCAAACAAAAGAAAGAACAAACAACCTTTTTCTTGTAATTTTGAAAACAATATTTGTTATCTTATGATGTGCCTCCATACTGTTACATTTAGAATCTGCTTATGCAACACATGTAAGACATCTTTAGATGACGATTGCTCCCATCTTGAATGTTTACCTCATGGCTTTTTTTCCCATGTTTGTGAAGTGGCCTTGGCCCCCCTCGTGTTGTGTAAATATTAGTGGCAAACTTTTCAAAATTGTGAAAAAATGAGTCGTGAACTGTTTTAAATTTTGAAAAATTGAGTCACAAACTTTTTTTATTGTGCACATTTTAGTCGCGAACTTCTGTAAATAGTGAAAAATTGAGTCACAAACTTCTCAAATTTGTGAAAAACAGCAATTCTCTATGAAGGGAAAAAAGATGGCTGCTCCCATCTTGTATGTACATGTATACCCATCTGTTTAACTCCATCCCCAGGGCTGGCGAGGCAAGAGCAAGAGCAGCCATGACCTGATTAATGACCCCAAGCTGAGTGCAATACCCGCGGTGGATGTGAGCCCCAGCAAATCAGAGAAGAGAACGACTCAATCATCCGATGAGGTAAAGATGTTATGAGGTCAGGACCGGTATTAACCAACCCATTCTTTGACTAAAGAATAAAGAAAAGTCTTAGACTCAATAACAATACCTGCAAGTTTGCATATATACCGGCTAAAACGGGTGCTTATTCCATTAATATCTTTTACTAAATGAAGATTTATGTAATTATAGGTGTTAACTGCCATGCTTGACTTGACTTTTAAACTAATTTTAGTACATAACAGTTATAAGAATATTCTTTATTTTTAGACTTAAGGTTGCTGCAGTTTTGCTGATTTTTTTCCATCTAATAACTTTTGCTCAAAATTTGTTTTCAAGTACTACGTACAAATACTATATGAAAAATGAAATAAAAACATAGGGTCACCGGCCTTGTTTTGATTTTATTCATCATTGTATAACATGTACTTTTTCATTAAAACTGAAAAATCTCTAACTGCATAAAAATGATTAATAACCTATGAAATTGGCAACATGTAGATATTATATAAGCTAATATATATCATATACCATTTAATTAAACCACAAACTACCAAAAAATGGAGAACACAAGTTAAATTTTAAGAAATTTAATTTTTATCATTTTTATGTCACCAAAAAAAACGTCATTTTTTTAATTTTAACCACAAAAATGGATTTTAAAAAAGTTCTATCTAATAACTTTTTGCGAAACTGCTCAAATATGTTCAACTACGTATTGTTGTCATAAAACAAAAATAAAAAAGGGGGGTCACCGCACTTTTAACAGAGATTTTTTTGTTTAACTATCCCTACCGTCTATGTCAAATTTCCTAAAATACAGCAATTAGGCGAAACCCAAGTACCGGTACATAGACTGTTAGAGATATGCATAAACATTATAGATTGTTTACAATCTTAATTGGGATCACAACGGCTTACTAAAACACAACACTAATACAATATTTAATCACAAACATAAGACCATACAGTATCAAACTCGACCTTAATCATCCATAACAGGGACTTGTTGACAGATTTCGGCATGTTTTGAAGTTTGTGATTAAATGCTTTAAATTGATTAATGTAAACAACAGGACTAAAGAGCTCCAGGAAAAAAACAAGAGTGAAATAAAAGAAAGAAAAAAAGAATAAAAAAAAGTTTACCGCACCTGGGATCGAACCACTGAGTACCTATTATGAACCTACTCGGTCATAAATGTGTGATGATTCTGATAACAAAACTATTGGGTTGTGATAATAGCATCGGTGTTGCCATAAATATATCCTCGGTTTAATAAACTGCCGCAACACCCCTTAAGTCTAAGAATCTTTTGGTGAATACAGGCCCAGGCTTTTCACTATTGAAAGTTTGATTTCAATATTTCCAGGCCAAGCAGTTGTTGAAGTATCAAATTCCATAAGAATATTTAAGACTTCAAATATTCAACTTAAGTGGGACTTTCAATCTTCATGAAGCCCGTATTTTATGAATAAATCATCTTTTACATACAAAAAATGTTGACATGATCGTACTACATGGAGTAAAAAAAGGTAACTTAAGCAAAATTCAAGTACTACCGGTTATAGCTATACATAAAGTTGTGACATTAATACATGTTGGTAAACATATTGGCAAGATATCTTATACCTTGTGTTCATGTTGGAAAACATCTTTGCAAGATGTCTTATCACTTTTGTACTTGTGATCTAAATCTTATTCTGCTAGAACGCCATTCTATTTCAACTTATTGGAATTTTCGTTAGCCACTTTATCAGAACACTCTGGTTTCCATTTAACCATTCAAGTATTAGACCTGATCGACATATAAGGCCCTTTTGGCATAAATAGTTAATACTCAATTCTTATACACTATTCATTAAATAAATAAAATATTTAATTTAGTATTTTTATATCATAATTCATGATTGTGAAAAAGATGGTCATTATTTTTTTCAGTTAATTATTTATCAAACAATCATTATATGTAAATGTGGTGACATAATTGTAAGTATCCAATTGTTTCTTACTTGGTTACTTGACAAATGATGAGGTGATACTTATATCGGAAAAAACCCTGAAATGTTGTTCTGCGTCAAACCAGTCTGCAATATAATCAAATCTTAATATTTTGTATTTTTACTTAAAAATAATAGTTGCATTAGGGAAAGATGTATTGCCACAAAATGAACAGGGCGCTGTATAAAATTCAGGGTAGAAAAAGCAACAGTCTGGTGATATATTTTGCTAGATAAAAGTAATTTCTAAGTTTGACAATTGTAATTAAGGTTTTAAACAAAGTGTTTTTTCTTGAATATTTGCAAAATCTATATGAGCCTTGCTCTGGGAAAATGGGGCTAAATGCAATGTATCAGATTAGCCTGTGCAGTCTGCACTGGCTTATCAGGGACTAAACTTTCCGCTTTTATGGAATTTTTTCTTTAAAAGAAAGTCTCTTTTAAAGGCAAATCCAGTCTAGCCATTAAGTGTTGTTTCTGATTAGCCTGTGAAGACTGCACAGGCATATGTGAGATGACACTTTACACTCATGCATTAAGCCTGTGCAGGCTGCACAGGCATATGTGAGACAACACTTAACACTCATGCATTAAGCCTGTGGAGACTGCACAGGCATATGTGAGACGACACTTTACACTCATGCATTAAGCCTGTGCAGGCTGCACAGGCATATGTGAGACGACACTTTACACTCATGCATTAAGCCTGTGAAGACTGCACAGGCATATGTGAGACGACACTTTACACTCATGCATTAAGCCTGTGAAGACTGCACAGGCACATGTGAGAAGTCACTTTACACTCATGCATTAAGCCTGTGAAGACTGCACAGGCACATGTGAGACGACACTTTACACTCATGCATTAAGCCTGTGCAGGGTGCACAGGCATATGTGAGACGACACTTTACACTCATGCATTAAGCCTGGTTTTCTCAGAGTGCGGCTCCATTGTATTCGTTATCACTTTACACGAAAGTGAATTTCGTTTGTAAATTTTATGATGAAACTCAGAATTCGGAAGAGGAACGAATGAAGGATGAAAGGAGGGAAAATGTCAAGAAGAAACTTAAAAAAGAGCCAGTCAGCCAAATGATACCAGATAAACCACCAGATATTGTGGAATCAAAGCCTACTAGTCGAAGGTATTCTTCTTGGGGTTATTTATATACCCACACCCACACCTTAAGAATGAAAGTTGAAAAGGGATATATTGGACCCAGCCTGTCTGTCTGTCTGACCGCCTGTCTATTGTTTGTATCTTATTCGGGTTTAATGCATAAATGTTAAATGTGTTTTATTTAATTAAACGCCTATAAATATACATAAGTGCATATTCAGTGGCGTTTTTCAACACTTTGAAAAACATCATAAACACATACAGAGCATAAAAAAACAATCCCTTTACAAATAAAAAAACGCAATAATCAAGCATTTGAAAGATAAACATATAAAACAATGTAATTATGATTAAGATATTTATATATATCATTCGTTGAATTAATGAAAATGTAAAATAGTTAACTAATATACATTAATACTATATAAATTTACATAAATATTTGACTAAAACAAGCAAAGAATAAAAGCATGTTTATGTGGTAGTGAACATAATCATGCACGCATAATCAAAGTAAGTCATGCGAAGGTTACAGAAACATTGCATGTGGGTAAAGTGTCGTCCCAGATAAGCCTGTGCAGTCCACACAGGCAAATCAGGGACAACACTTTCTGCTTTTATGAGATGTTTTATTTAAAGAAAGTCTCTTCCTAGCAAAAATCCAGTTTAGGCAGAAAGTGTCTTCCTTGAGAAGCCTATACGGACTGCACAGGTTACCGGTAATCAGGAACGACTCTTAACCCACATGCATTTGACCCCGTTTGCTCATAGGGTGATTCATATCTGGCTTCATTATTTCAGGACTCATTCTCCTTTGTCAGTTTACCTTGTCTGTTCATTATCGCTTAAACCACTGATTTGAATGGGATTGAACTTGGCTTCAGTGACGGATAAATGTTTGTGATGTTGAGTGCAATGCACAAGAAAAAGAACACTAGCTGCACTAACTAATTTAGTACCAGAATGGCCAGATTATTTAACCCTTTGAGCGCTGGAACCAGATTTTGAAGGCCTTTGCAAACAGTTTGGATCCAGATGAGACGCCACACAACGTGGCGTCTCATCAGGATCCAAACTGTTTGCTATTCTGATAGTATTCATTGAAAAAAAATCGAAGAAAATGCTAATTTTGGACATTCAGCAGACGACATTCTAGCAGACGACAAATTTCCCAGCATGCAAAGGGTTAAAAGATTGATCATATGAGCCTTGTTCAGGGACAATTGGGCTTAATTTATGTGCGTTTAGTGTCATTCCAGCCTGTTTAGTACGCACAGACTAATCAGGGACGACACTTTCGCTTTTATTGAATTTTTCACTTAAAGGAAGTCTCTTCTTAATTTTCAAACAAACACAGGCTAATCTGGGATGATGCTTTAAGCATATGCATTACGTTTTTCCAAAACCATTCGCATACAATGTATCATTGTTAAGTGTATATTTCAGTGAAGAGCTTAAGCAAGAGCAAAAACAATTGAAGAAAGAGATACGAGAATCCAAAAGGAGAGCTGAACAACAGAAAACAGCCGCAACTACAGAAACTGTTGCAAAAGATGATGGTATTGATAGGACATTTGATAGTTTCATTTTATAAAACAAAAATTAAGCTCATTTGAGCACAACATGCTCATGGTGAGCTTTTATGAATCCCATTTGTCTGTTGTGTGGTGTGCAACATCTGTTGCCAATATTTATGCTGTTTTTGCTATTCATGCTTTTCCAGTCCACAGAAAAACATGGTGGCAATGAGGCGGGGCAGTTTGCCGCCTTATGATATATCGGCCAAGTCCAATAAGGGTTTCGGTCCTATGAAAAACAAGGCTGTCTTGGGTTGCAGCAGTTTTCCTTGTAGTAAACACTTTGGAAGAAGTCACATTATTTGCCAAATCATCATGAAACATTTGTTCTTATAATATTTCTTTGGAATTCTGAAATGTTGTGAAAACAGCACAAAAGCTGCTCAGAACAGTTCCTTCTGGTCTCACATAAGACTTTGACCTTCTTGTTTTTATTCAGCATATGTTGAAAGATCTTCATTTCTTGTACTTTATGTTTCTTTAGTCAATTTTGTGATAACCAAAGCATTCTATATGCTCCTTTTGTATATGATGTTGTTTCTGTGGATATTATATTTTTCCCGTATGTGTTCCACCATAACAGAGAGTGTTGAGGCAGCTATATGCAGTAGCTGAATATTTACACTAAAACTCATGCCTTGAAAATGAGGCTTGCTCTAGGAAAACGGGGCTTAATGCATATGCGTTCAGCGATTTTTTTCCTTCTTTATAAAGTACCGGTAAACGGCACTTTCCCAATAACGAAAAAACTACAAATTTCCCAATTGCTGTCCAAAAAATTCCCAATTTAAGGTAAATTTTTTTTTTTTGAAAATGCACCATTGAGTTAGTTTCCCTTTGCAGCTATATGGCTTGAACCTAGGTAAATATAATATNAGTACGCACAGGCTTAGCAGGAACAACACTCTCTGCCTAGACAGGATTTTCCTTTAGAAGAGACTTCCCTTAAAATAAAAATTCCATGTTGTCCCTGATTACCTTGTGCACATGCTAATCTGGGACGACACTTTATGCACATGCATTAAGTCCGGTTTTCCCACGGCGAGGTTTGAATATATTTCAGAGGTTCCTGCTGCAAATGACCCATTGGCAGATTTCAAACGAGAAAGACAGAAGTACAAAGCCTTGCGCAATCAGCAGGGCAAGAAGGGGTCATCTCGTGAGGAACTGACCCTAAACATGCTGAACAAGTTCAAGACTACCCTTGCCTCGACAATGTCTCTTGTGAGTGATAATGCAGACAAGGAGAGGGAGGAATTTGATGATGATGCGGAAGATTTGTCGGACACATCTTGGTAAGTTGGAATTTGTATACCACCATGGAGTTAGAGGCATTGAGCATTGCACTTTTCCATAATTCTGTATGTCTGAACATGCATCCCAAAGCTTGTGTTTCTAACTTTGCTTCAACGGATGGGTGAATCTGAATGATGTTAATTTGTAGATGATATTAAAATTAAGAATTTTGGTTGGATTATTTTTTTTCTTCAGAATTATGGCCATTTGTCTGTTTTTCCAGTATAGAATATATGGTCCTAATAATTGTGTGTACTCAACTCCTCTTTAACTGCTTGGTGGATTTTTTTCAAACTTTAACAGTTAAAGCCTCTATAACGATCAAAAATCAACGACAATTTCGTAATAAATTTCGTAAAATAAAGTTAACATATAAATAATCAGTGTTCCTTATAGCAATTGTTTCAACGTTAGATGTGCTCTGGTAACATAGATTTTTGTAGATACACAATGCTCGTTTTTTTATTTATTTGTGACACAATTCATTCCATTTAAATTTCCCGCATATATATCTGTTCATACGACACATGAACACTAAAATGGTACCATGTTAGTGTTCATGTGTCGTACGAATAGATATTGTTGCAGGAAATAAAAATGGAATTAAATATGCAAAAGAAACAAACGAGCATTTTGTATCTAAAAACATCCACGTTACCAGACAACATCTGGCGTTAAAATTTCGCCAATTGCCATAATGAATATTGATTTTTAATTGTTTAACTTTATTTTCCGAAATATTGTACGAAATTTTCGTTGATTTTGAGTAGTTATGGGCCATTGGGCTTTAAAACACCATTATTAGTTGATGAGCGTTAAGAAAGGAATTTTGGCTTGGACAAGTTTTGTCATAGTAATAGCCCTTTGTGTCCACTGTAGAATATTGGATTTGTCTGGGTCCAAACATGTGTCATTGGGGCAACAGTGTCTGTGACACAATTGATGTTTTAGTGACCACGCAAGGCTAAAAAACGTTTGTAATAATTGCCATTCGCATTGTCATTGCTTTTCAGTGAAAGAAAAATATATATTTGTGTAAGAAAATTCAATATTTTTGAAAATGAAAAAAAAACAACCTATCTTTCCTTTAGTGAAAGCATTTTTTATAATGCAGTATTTTCAAATTAATTACATTGATCTACCTGTGGCAGTTTCTTCCCTTGACAAAAGGTTATACATGTAGAATAATAACAAACATGTGTTTTAGCAATGTTTACATTTGTTTCTATTAACACTCAGGAAATAAAATTTGATCATTCCCACATGTCAACAAATATCCTCGTATTATATCATCGTGGTCTTTATGAAAATTCATTGTACAGATCTATTTTAACTCTCATCCGCTCAAAAGCATAATGAAAATGGCTGTATGCGACCTGCATAAAACCAGAACAGCCTACTAGTAACACGCATTCTGTTCAGGTTTTATGCTGTTTGCTGCTCATCAATCTTAGGGTTGGAAATGAAGCATTTAAAACTTGAATCTTTGAAGAGAGGTCTTTAACTTAATTAGATTTTCTAAGGGACTAAAACAGGTCAAAATGTGTGTCCTGAGTGTGAAAGGGTTAAGAAAGCTCATTTCAATGCGTGTAATATCATTCTTGTTTCTCAGGTTAAATCACAAACTTCAGTTTGAGGAGCAGGGTGGTCGTAAAGTGATTGATGCCAACATAACAGATGTTGACCGATACGAGATCCACGATCCACGGAATCCTCTCACGCAACGACGAAGAGATGATAGCAAACAAAAGATGAAAGGGAAACGCTGAAATCTGTGCTATCTGCTCTTTTGTGCCGTTACTTGAAAACTGTGCTTGATTGAAGTTGGAATGAAATTTAATTAAAACCCTTCAAGAGTGATGTTGACAGTGGTGAATTGGACATGCATGTAAATTGTGATTTTTTTTGTTTTTCCCCCGAAGGGAGGCATTAAGTTTCTGCACTGTCTGTCATTCCGCTCTCTTTTGTTTCCACTCTCTTGCACAATAAGTTTCCATCAGGTTTTCAACAGACTTTCTGAAAATATTAATTTGCATAAAATGGAGGCTAAGTTCAATAACCAGCCAAAGCGTGTGCAGACTGCACAGGCTAATCTGGGACTACACTTTACAAACATGCATTAAGCAAAATTTATGTTGTCATCAGAGAGAAGTAATTCTTTTAATGAAATGGTATTCAAATGGTCGATGTTCTTGAAAATGATAATTGTATGTAATTGAGCATGAATTTGTTTATGACATTTATTTAAGATAAACTAATAAAATTCAAAGGATAAAGACATAGTTGTTAATTGTTGATATCAAAGACATTCTTTGACTTGTGTTAACTGTATCCACACCAATAATTGTAAATACATCTAAAGCTTATGAACATTGTTCTGTTACAAACCATTTAATGCCACTTTAAGTAATTGTTTACTGATTTTACTGGTGAAGCCCGTTTGTTAAATGAAATAATACGATCTCATGAACGAATGCCATAAAATAACACATGTCTTTAAGACGTGTCTATGTACCCACGTGATCAATGCAACATCTTGAGCATTTTGTTTTGTAATGGAAGGTTTTTCAGATGCCTGTGTAATATTTGTGAATACATAAGACAGTGTGGTATTAACAAAAACCTAGGCACTGTCGTATCAAAGATCACACAGCAGCAGTTTGGTTATAACTGACTTTTGTTTCCAGGAATAGAAGTGTACCGGTATGATGATGTTTTTGCCTGAAGGCAATGGCATTTTAAATGTTAGCATGAAATTAATATAACAAATGCCCTTGTGCTATTATCGTCAGCGGTAATCACTGATGCAGAGGAAGCAATGCAGTGCACCATTTATAAGTCAGCTTAGAGACTAGATTCTACGCTTTATTGATAGCTGTCCGGTTAGCGCAGTGGTTGGTACACGGGCTTCTCACCTAGGCAACCCAAGTTCAATGCCTGTTCCCGACGCATGTGAGCTTGGTTAGTGGTCAACATACCGGACAAACAATATGAACACAATACAAAATCAACAAATATATTCATGAACAATCAACGGCAAGAAAACTACAAAAAAGTCCTATCAAATCCCTGTTTGTCATAAATCGTATTGTTCACACTGCTTTGAATAATAAGTTCGAATTGATCGCATGTATAATGGTTAAGAATATTTTATGCAAAAACACATTGTATCACCACTTTTTTTACACGTCGCGACGAACTAGTCGTCCCCCAATCAGTATCATCTCATCATCGTCACCGATTCCTTCTGAGTAACTATAATACCAATTTGCATGGTTGTTGGTTAAAACGTTCTCTGGATATCGCGCGGAAACCAATGGTATACTGAGAGACTTACCGACGGACAGATGCAAATAAGTACACCCCGCTTCATTGAAAAGGGCTGAGATAATTACATTTCACTACATGTGTAACGTAATGTGTCATCATCTTAATATATGGATACATATACACAATAAGTATTGAATTGAATTATTATACATATACACAACAGATATTAGATTGCATAAATATTCATGTACATATAGACAATAGGTCTTTGCATGATAATTCATATCACACCAAATCTTCCATTACATTAAAATATGTATACAACATGACTCAAATAAACTTTCAATATTATCAGCCTTAATATACAAATTTACAACAAGTTATTTATTGGAAGAATACATGCGTACATAAATACATATAACAAAATGTGGTTGATCGAACATTGTCGTTGATCGAACATTGTCGTAATACACGTACACGTTCAATCGTTCATTGCACATATACACGTAACAATCCACACTTACAAAACTTACGCGATACATATTGCATTTCATAAATAAACGGCGGGCCCTGGTATCGGCGCTGCCGCATACTGTGCCATCCCAGGGACGGCGCCGCCGTTGATTGGCGGAAGTGGAGGCTCGTAGTTTCCCATCCAGAGCCCGTTGTTCCCAACAGACGGTTGTGGCGCATTTTGTAACGGCTGCAACTGTATTGGACGTTGGAGCGAATCCGGAAGTTTGACCTGTGACCTCGCCGGTCCATCACTCCCGCGTTCTTGGGACATCTGACCATTATTTTGCCCTGGGTTGGAGTTTGAGTTTCCTGATTGCGGTGGGTTATAGTTAGCCTGTCCCGGAAGTGACGGCGCCGTGTAAGATGCGGCTTGTGGCACCACGAAGCTCGCTGAGCTGAGCGCTTTGAGTTTCATAGCGATGGCTATCCCGATGCCTATCGCGACCACCGCTCCCGCGGCCGCACCGCCGGCGATCATCGCAGTCTTACTGTCGTCTTCTCCTGCGAAGCGAATATTTTAGTAAGTACAGGTATTTAAGTAATTAAAAACCGCCAGCAATATACAGTAATGCATGGGAATTTAAGGATTATATTTAAGATTTTATTTTGATCATCGTAGTGAAAAAGTTGTCAAACTATTTGTCATTATCCACAATATTTGATATTTTCTGCACACATCTTTACCTAATATGCACGCATTTATTGATAAGCAGTACCTCTACATCATATACAAGATATTCCATGATGAAAAGCGCCATAGGCCCCCTTAAACGTTTAGTAAGAAAAAGAAACATTTATTTAATAAAAACAACATGATTGTGTTATAAAATATCCCACATTATCCGGAAGTTTCCGTTTAAAGATATTTTCTAAACCAGATTACGAAAACAAACAAAAGTACCAACGAAACGTTTGGCGAAAGAGGGAAATATTAATTTTCTTAAACGGGTCTGTATAGTTAAAAACAATAGATAGTTTGTCTCATCCACGTCCATAAGATGTTTCAAAAGTTAACATAATAAAAATCTTCTTTATATAGCTACCGCCTAGAATCATCCCATACAGACGGAACACTGTTTCTTTATTAATTATATTTATGTTTATTTTTTTTTTTTATCAAGTACTAGTAAACACTATAATCACAATACCAGTAAAACCGAACGTGTAAAAAGACTTTAAATGACCAAATAAAAAGTAAATAAAACACCCACTATTCGGCTCAGAATTACATTATTCCTGTATAGGATCTTAAAATTATGACTGGCTTAAACCAGTGCATATACGGGATTTAACATGCGTTATCGGTCAGTTCAACTGATTCTACATAACATTGGAAATATATCCGTTTTTTCGACAAACAAAATGAATCAACGGCAAGGAAAACTCTCAGTCTGCGATCACGCATTAATTGCATGATTTCCAAGACCATTTAAAATTGCTCTAATTAATCATTTCTAAACGAAAAACTTGCTTTAATGCGTGTGTTTATAAATATAAAGTATGCGTTGTAAATCTGCTTCTATATTCTTTCGTTAAACTTATCACTTATGAACTGCGTCATGCGAAAATGGGTCCTATGTCATATGCGACCAGCGTGGCTCAAGACCAGCCTGCGCATCCGCACAGTCTGGTCAGGAGCTACCCTGCCTGTTAAAGAGTCACACAAGGTTTAGTGGTCTCATACGCGAACAGGGAAATTTCTGACCAGATTGTGAGGGTCCGCATGCTGGTCTGGAGCTACGCTGGCCGCAAATGGCATAAGACCCATTTTCGAATCACGAGGCTCAAATATGGACTTACTTATATAAAATTGGTTTCACGTTAAACATGTATTTCTAGACTATACAATATAATGCAAAACCAGATTCGCAACACTTTACCTGAAGCGGGCGCAGGTGTGGCGTCGAAAGTTGGGGGGATGGTTGGCGCTGACGTCACCGAGATTGTTCCCGTCTGCGTTGGCTGTATATTGGCGCCGCCCGTGGAGCTCGTACTTATGCTGGAGGTTGTCGGCGAAACATTGATGGTAGAGGAGCGGTAGCTAGAGCTCAATCCTGTTGTAGTGGTTAATTTCACAGTTACAGACACAGACGAGCTTAATCCGATTGTTTGTGTAGGTTTCACAGTTCCCGACATGGAAGAGCTCAATGCAGCTGTCGTGGAAGGCGCCACAGTTCCGGACACAGTTGCGCTAAATCCTGTTGTTGTAGGTTTCACAGTTCCCGACATGGAAGAGCCCAGTCCTGCTGTCGTGGTAGGCGCCACAGTTCCGGACACAGTTGCGCTAAATCCTGTTGTTGTTGAAGGTTTCACAGTTCCCGACATTGACGAGCTCAATCCTGCTGTCGTGGTAGGCGCAACAGTTCCGGACAAAGTTGCGCTAAATCCTGTCGTTGTTGTAGGTTTCACAATCTCCGACATGGAAGAGCTCAATCCGGATGTCGTGGTAGGCACAATAGTTCCGGATTGAGTTGCGCTAAATCCTGTTGTTTTTGTAGGTTTCACAGTTCCCGACATGGAAGAGATCACTCCTGCTGTCGTGGTAGGCGCAATAGTTCCGGGCACCGTCGCGCTTAATCCTGTTGCTGTTGTTGTTGTAGGTTTCACAGTTCCCGGCATGGAAGAGCTCAATC
Organism: Dreissena rostriformis; assembly: GCA_007657795.1. Lineage (NCBI taxonomy): Eukaryota > Metazoa > Mollusca > Bivalvia > Myida > Dreissenidae > Dreissena > Dreissena rostriformis. The sequence goes on from VMBQ01001695.1 coordinate 22,032, forward strand.
CGGCTGTCGTGGTAGGCGCCACAGTTCCGGACACAGTTGCGCTAACTCCTGTTGTTGTTGTAGGTTTCACAGTTCCCGACATGGAAGAGCTAAATCCGGCTGTCGTGGTTGGCGCAATAGTTCCGGACACAGTTGCGCTTAATCCTGTTGTAGTTGTAGGTTTCAAAGTTCCCGACATGGAAAAGCTTAATCCGGCTGTCGTGGTAGGCGCAATAGTTCCGGACACAGTTGAGCTGAATCCTGTTGTTGTTGTAGGTTTCACAGTCCCCCACATGGAAGAGCTTAATGCGGCTGTCGTGGTTGGCGCAATAGTTCCGGACAGAGTTGCGCTAACTCCTGTTGTTGTTGTAGGTTTTAAAGTTCCCGACATGGAATAGCTAAATCCGGCTGTCGTGGTAGGCGCCACAGTTCCGGACACAGTTGCGCTTAATTCTGTTGTTGTTGTAGGTTTCACTATCCCCGACATGGAAGAGCTCAATCCGGCTGTCGTGGTAGACGCAATAGTTCCGGACACCGTCGCGCTAAATCCTATTGTTGTTGTAGGTTTCACGGTTCCCGACATGGAAGAGCTCACTACGGCGGTCGTGGTAGGCGCCACATTTCCGGACACAGTTGCGCTCAATCCTGTTGTTGTTGTAGGTTTCACAATCCCCGACATGGAAGAGCTCAATCCGGCTGTCGTGGTAGGCGCAATAGTTCCGGACACAGTTGCGCTAAATCCTGTTGTTGTTGTAGGTTTCACAGTTCCCGACATGGAAGAGATCACTCCTGCTGTCGTGGTAGGCGCAATAGTTCCGGGCACCGTCGCGCTTAATCCTGTTGCTGTTGTTGTTGTAGGTTTCACAGTTCCCGACATGGAAGAGCTCAATCCGGCTGTCGCGGTCTGCGCCACGGTTCCGGACACAGTTGCGCTTAATCCTGTTGTTGTTGTAGGTTTCAAAATTAACGACATGGAAGAGCTCAATCCGGCTGTCGTGGTAGGCGCCACAGTTCCGGGCACCGTCGCGCTAAATGCTGTTGTTGTTGTAGGTTTCACAGTTCCCGACATAGAAGAGCTCAATCCGGCTGTCGCGGTCTGCGCCACACTTCCGGACACAGTTGAGCTTAACCCTGTTGATGTTGAAGGTTTCACAATTCCCGACATGGAAGAGCTCCATCCGGCTGTCGTGGAAGGCGCCACAGTTCCGGTCACAGTTGCGCTAACTCCTGTTGTTGTTGTAGGTTTTACAGTTCCCGACATGGAAGAGCTCAATCCGGCTGTCGTGGTAGGCGCAACAGTTCCGGACACAGTTGCGCTAAATCCTGTTGTCGTTGTAGGTTTCACAGTTCCCGACATGGAAGAGCTCCATCCGGCTGTCGTGGTAGGCGCAACAGTTCCGGATACAGTTGCGCTAAATCCTGTTGCTGTTGTAGGTTTCACAGTTCCCGACATAGAAGAGCTCAATCCGGCTGTCGCGGTAGTCGCCACAGTTCCGGACATTGAAGCGCTCAGTCCTGCTGTTTTGGTAGGCACTACAGTTCCCGATACGGAATAATTCAATCCGATTGTAGCGGTTGGCGTCACTGTTCCTGATATAGAGGAGCTCAGTCCACTTGTCGTAGAAGGTTTCATTGATCCTGATATGGAAGTGCTTACTCCAGACATAGTGGAAGGTATCACGGTTCCTGACATGTATGTACCTATTTCAGTAATAGTAGAAGGTTTTGCGGATCCTGACATGGTAGTGCTTATGACATCAGTTGTGGGTGGTTTTAAGGTTCCTAAAATGGAAAATGTCAAAACTAGACGTTTCAAACCAATCAACACTCATATTAGTATATATAGGAAATAGGAATATACGATGACATACCAGATGTGTCAGTTCGTTTCGTTGTCGAATTTGGGAAATATGTTGTTTCCAATCAATGACCGACTATTGACAATGAAGAGGAAATGCAATCGACAACATTATCTATCAGAACGTAAATAATGCGAAAAGAGCACTTATTTTTATAAAGCAAAGCAGCTGTACATGGTTATAATTCAACAGTTCAATTCGTCGATGGAGGAAATCTTAAAGTTCATACAGATTTATCTTTACTTATAAACATTGTAAAAGGGGAGTCAGTTGTTTAGAGATGATAATAACGTTGGTGATAGTGCAATAGTATTAAATACCTGTGACGGAAGGATTCATGATGAATGTGGTAGGTGTTGAGACTATTCCAGGCGTTGACAATATCCCGAGGGAGGTTGTATATTGTACTTCCGATTTTGAAGTTGCTAAAAGTGTTCCAAACGAAGGCGTCAACGACGAATGCATAACGGTAGCCAGAGAAGGCATTACACCTGTTGTAGAAGCAAGCGTACTTGTGATGATCGCTGTTGGTGTTATTTCCGATATCGAAAAGATAGATACTGTTTTAATGGACGCAATCGATATCGTGTAAGCGGAAGTAGGGACTATTTCGGTTGAAGAACTCTCCCCGCATTCCGGCATGTCGTTCCACTCTTTTGTCATCATCCAATTCTCTACGTACATAGGTCGGCTGTTGTAAAATCGTTCGTGAAAATGAGTCCAGTCGCGATACCCTTGTGGCAAAGGCTCGCCAAATGGCGGTAGAACGTATAACGAAGATGGTACCACCTTTATTTTCCGAGCATATGATGGCAACACTTTTTCACAGCCATCCTCGTTTGAAGTCGGTGTGGGTGTACTTGTGACTTTGGTTGTAGACTGGGATGCTACAGGAGGAGGCGTGCCTGGTTCTTCTGCAAGAATCAGAGATGAGTGATATTTTTCTAGTTGAAATTATATATCGATTTTAATATAATAATATTAAAACTGTGAATAATGTCTATACATTCAATTTCACCCCTTGAAAAAAAGTATTGTAGACAGTCATATGATTTAAGAAAATCATACTCAGTCTGTTGTTTTGGTGTCTTTAGTTACTGATTAGTATTCTTTAAACGTAGCACCACTGATACAAATACACAAAGATTGTTTGTTATATTGGTTTGGCTTGGACCCCTGTTGCACACCGTAATGCTTAGTATTCACGATGGATTGCTATTGTTTAAATATTTATTTTTATCCTTTTTCGTCAACCTTGACCTGACACTGACCCTTGTGACTGAATTATTGAAAATACCATCAAGGTGAAAATACTGCTTTTCTTTCAGGAATATCGGTATATAGATAAAAGAATATGACGCAAAATAACTGTTTATTGCCACTAAACTCGTTAAACACGTCAATGATTTAAACATCGCAAATAAGGGCCATGCATCAGGTTTATGATCACGAGCTATTTACAGTATGGACATCTTCATATAAACACTATTGTATAAACAATAGGAACAGTGTTACTTTACAATATCACATTATGCGCATTTCGGTATAGTCCATTAACGATCATACTATATTAAAAACACACAAGGAAGACACTTCTTACGGCGTTTGAATCTTGGTAGAATCCCATCTGCACGACATAGCAGTAGAGCCAAACACCAAGCAAACGTCCACACATTCATTCTACCACAATACGGTATACTGAAACATAGTTTGAATTAAATTCGTTTCCATAAAATTATTGAATATCGACCGGATAAAATAAACACAAAATGCGGACATATTGGCAATAAGAATCGATATCTCATAATCTGTATATAATACAAGAAAAAGATATATTTATCACATCTTTCATTATTTATTGAATATTTATTGAAAATTGAAAATACCAGGTTTTATTTGGAACGAAATCAAAAACGTAATGATCTAATAAAAATTCCATTGTTTAAACTTATATTACTTACCCAATTCACCTACCTGTGTACTCCTTCAATAGGTTTCTTTCAGTATAATTGTATTCTACGGTATTTGTTTTAAATCAATAAACATGTTCCAAATAACAATATATAAGTTAAAGACATAATATTCTCAAACAATATTGTAATGGCGTCTAGAGCGCTAGTATTTGGTTTTAAATATTAATCAGGAAGAGTTCAGAACAAACGTCATTTGATTACCAAAATGACCTATGCTCACGTCTATGAATGCAATTCAATACCACACGCTTCCATTATCTTTACCAAACGCTTGATTAATCTCCTTTGTGTATGATCACAAACATATTGTGTTTCCTCTTAGTGAAATCGTTAAACTTAAAACAATACCTGTGACTTTTTATAGCATTTAAATACACGTTTTTTATTTTCATAATTTAGTAATAACTTTAAACGATTACAAGTATTATGTATTATGCATATGTTGACGGTGTTCTTGGTTTTTATAAAAAAAAATAAAAAATAAAAAATAATAATAATAATAATAAATAAAAATAAATAATAATAATAATAATAATAATAATAATAATAATAATAATAATAATAATAATAATAATAATAATAATAATAATAATAAAATAATGATAATAATAATAACAATAATAATAATAATAATAATAATAATAATAATAATAATAATAATAATAATAATTAGTTGTAGTAGTAGTAGAAGTAGTATTAACAGTAGCAACTGCAGGAGCAGCAGTAGTAATAAAAGTAATAGTAGTAGGTACAAACCGTCTAAACCCGATGATCTTAATTCCTATTATTTCATCGAGATTCCTGTCAGTAAAGAATAAATTTCATCTGAATACTTTGTAGTAGTAGTAGAAATTGTAGTTTAAATAGGTTGCAGCATCAGTAGTAATAATAGTAGTAGTAATAGTACGTAAAAACCGTAAAAACCCGATGAAAAAAAACAACATCTTAACACGTGCGATTGTATGGTTAAAATGATCGTGTATCTTTCCGAAATGTTGGCGACGATAATTCTACGTGCAATGTATTATCCCCATTGCTTTATTCTTTTCTTAATATGTGGGTTTGTATTGTTTATCTTTCACTCAAATTACTCTTTTCATGATGTGATTCATGATAAATGATGTATGCTGGTCATATGTATATTTTCTCCGGTCCCGTAAGCAATCAGACGTAATTGAGTCATACTTTTACCAACGTTGATTGCAAAAGAACCTTTGTCGTCGGTGACCTTCGACCTAACATCGCAGTATATGGATGGCAAACAGAGCCTGTTATATCTTAGAGGTTGTCGTTTGGGTTATAGATGAACTACATGCTGTTCGTGTAAATAGTCAACGCTTAATGCTGACCTTGATGTGATATGCATAACATACAGATTTCACAAAGTGAAGTTGCCATGTTCGCCTGAGACTATGTTTGAGAGTGTGTTAACAACATTAAAACCAATAAGAACAAGTCTGAGAGTTTTACCTGTGAATGTATTGTTAGTTTTGTTTTATATTTTATATTCCACGAACAAATGTTTGGTATAGGTTTACCTAAAAACAGTCATACTGTCGATTTGTACATAGTATACAGAATAACAGAATTTAACACTCATTTTTAATTATATATTTTATAATCTTGATGTTCAATTATGTCACTTCATGCCAATTGATTTCTTAAAATAACAAACAACACATATCTTAATAAATACCGTTCAAGGGTAAATTATCATTTATACAACTTATTGTTTGACAGTTAAAACGTACCTAGAGATGCCCCAATATTTGGATTCTAAAAATAGACCGAATATACCGGTAGTCTACACGTTTCCGGAAATGGTTGATCTATGCATACATTTTAACAACGCAAATCTCATTTTTTACGACAAAATTTGAATCGGATCTGGATCACAATTATTGTTTAGAGAGTTTCATTTCAACTACGCATGTTATATCATCGGATATAGTTCATGCCTAGCAAATGATGAACTTGCAGCAGACAAGTATAAAGTGTTTCGAGACTTGTCTATCAACTGTGTTTTGCAAGTATACTCAGAATACATTGTCATACTTTATCTCTAAATGTAAATGCGAAAGCATCGCCCATTTATTCTCACAAAATATGAGCTACTTAAAACCCTTAGACTAAAATAGAGGAAACAATATCACACTTAAAACACACACACATGTTAAGTCAATGATGGGGCACATTCTTAGAAAATACAGCCGTATGAACAAGCCACTCAACTGAATCTAGACCACCTATCTCTTTCTTCTCCCCACAACATAATACTCCGAAACCATATTTCTTTTAGTAAAATTTCTTAGAGCGAAAATTATCGAATCTTCGTGTTAGTTTGTATGACTAAAAGGTACATGTTTTAAGAAATAAAATGTTATGAAAAAGAAAAAAAGTGTAAACAGAGGTGATACACTTTCTCTGTAGCAGCTGTAGTAGTTTGTCATTGCAGCAGATCAGCTGTACATTATTTCATGTGTTAGAAATCATACTTGACATAATCCTAAACTATAGACTACTTGTTTCACTTAGGTGAATAAATGTTATCGCCGGTGATAAACAACATAATGTGGAATTAATTCACGAAATCCAGCACATCATTGCCATGACTTATATTGTATTTTCTAACCAAATTAATACAACCGACATTTTGCATTGTATATAGGTAAGTCAAAATATTGAGTAATTATATATACAATATGTTGCATGGAATAACAAAAATATAGTTCTTAACTTTGGAAATATAATGTTCCAGAGCGGACTGTTGTTTTACAACACAAATAAGCAGATAACGTAATGGCAAACAAAGTCTAGAGAAAAACATTTACACATGCAAAAGACTTGTTTAGAGTTTAAACATAGTTGATCAGTAATAGTTCACACTATATATGATATGATATTATAAACAAAAACAATATATGATTGTGGAAACTTCTTATCACGGGTATATTATGCTTTAAAATAAAAAATGGAAACAACATTAAACATAATGTATTTTACATTATGTCTTTTGTCCACTTTAATACACAGCAGGTCCAGGCACCTGTGCAGCCGCGTACTGTGCCATTCCCGGTACGTTGCCGCCATTTATGGGCGGAAGGGGAGGCTCATTACCCAACCAGAGACCGTTGTTTCCAAGATTCGGCTGGGGCGCATTTTGCATGGGTTGTAACTGAATTGGACGCTGGACCGAATCCGGCAGTTTGGCCTTTGGCTTCGCCGGTCCATCGGTTTGGCATTGACCTGGGTTTGTGGTCTGCGGTGGATTGTAGTTGGCCTGTCCCGGAAGCGAGGGCGCCGTATAACTGGGGGCTGCCGGAACAGAACCAACGCTGGCAGAAGCTCCGAGAGCCGCTTTGATTTTCATAGCAATGGCGATCCCTATGCCAATGGCGGCCACCGCCCCGGCAGCCGCACCGCCCGCTATGATTGCTGTCTTACTGTCGTCTTCTCCTGTTTGAAAAAAACAATTACTCTTTGTTTGAAACTTCTTATGAACGTGTATTTAGGTTAAACTTTTTTATTTAAGCTCGACTGTTTCGACAGCCTAAGGCGTATTAAAACGCTCTCGATTCCGTTTCCTGGGTAAAACCAGTACGTGGAGTCCTTGAGGGAGATCTTAAGAAAGCTCCTAACGTGGAGATCGAAAACGTTACTTCCCGGTCGCAAGGCGGACATCTTATCCACTACGCCGCGGCGGCGACCTTTATTGCGTTTATTGCGCATTATATAACAAATGAAATTTAATCCGATGTAAACTAAGCAACGGAAACATGGACATGTAAAAGGTACCTGGACTAACTGTAGAACTCGGTGACGAAGTGATCTGTTGTGAAGGTAAACTGCTAGAACTTGTGCTTAATGTTGTAGTTGGTTTGGTTGTAGTAGTAGGACTGGTGCTCAATGTCGTAGATGGTTTGGTTGTAGTAGTAGAACTGGTGCTCAATTTCGTAGATGGTTTGGTTGTAGTAGTAGAACTTGTGCTTAATGTTGTAGATGGTTTGGTTGTGGTAGTAGAACTGGTGCTTAGTGTTGTAGATGGTTTGGTTGTAGTAGTAGAACTGGTGCTTAGTGTCGTAGATGGTTTGTTTGTGGTAGTAGAACTGGTGCTTAATGTCGTAGATGGTTTGGTTGTGGTAGTAGAACTTGTGCTTAGTGTTGACGATAGTTTGGTTGTGGTAGAAGAACTTGTGCTTAATGTTGTAGATGGTTTGGTTGTGGTAGTAGAACTTGTGCTTAATGTTGTAGTTGGTTTGGTTGTTGTGGTAGAACTGGTATTTAATGTTGTAGATGGTTTGGTTGTGGTAGTAGAACTTGTGCTTAATGTTGTAGTCGGTTTGGTTGTGGTAGTAGAACTTGTGCTTAATGTTGTAGACGGGTTGGTTGTTGTAGTAGAGTTGGTGCTTAATGTTGTAGACGGTTGGCTTGTTGTGGTAGAATTAGTGCTTAATGTTGTAGATGGTTTGCTTGTTGTAGAAGAGTTGGTGCTTAATGTTGTAGATGGTTGGCTTGTTGTAGAAGAGTTCGTGCTAAATGTTGTAGACGGTTTTACTGTTGTAGTAGAACTTGTGCTTAATGTTGTAGACGGTTGGCTTGTTGTAGAAGAGTTGGTGCTTAATGTTGTAGATGGTTTGGTTGTTGTGGTAGAACTGGTATTTAATGTTGTAGATGGTTTGGTTGTGGTAGTAGAACTTGTGCTTAATGTTGTAGTCGGTTTGGTTGTGGTAGTAGAACTTGTGCTTAATGTCGTAGACGGGTTGGTTGTTGTAGTTGAGTTGGTGCTTAATGTTGTAGACGGTTGGCTTGTTGTGGTAGAATTAGTGCTTAATGTTGTAGATGGTTGGCTTGTTGTAGAAGAGTTGGTGCTTAATGTTGTAGACGGTTTGACTGTTGTAGTAGAACTTGTGCCTAATGTTGTAGACGGTTGGCTTGTTGTAGAAGAGTTGGTGCTTAATGTTGTAGATGGTTGGCTTGTTGTAGAAGAGTTGGTGCTTAATGGTGTAGACGGTTGGCTTGTTGTGGTAAAATTAGTGCTTAATGTTGTAGATGGTTTGGTTGTTGTAGTAGAACCTGTGCTTAATGTTGTAGACGGTTGGCTGGTTGTAGTAGAACTGCTGCTTAATGTTGTAGATGGTTTAGTTGTGCTAGTAGAATTGGTGCTTAATGTTGAAGTTGGGTTAGTTGTGCTAGTAGAACTTGTGTTTAATGCTGTAGTTGGTTTGCTTGTTGTAGTAGAGATGGTGCTTAATGGTGTAGATGTGTCACTTGTTGTTGTAGACGATTCGTCTGTTGTAGACAAGCTAATCCCGTTTGATGTAGATGGTCTGTCCGTTGTAAATGGGCTAAAGTCTGATGTTGTAGATGGCATAGCCGTCGTGGAGGAACTATCTGAAAACGATGTCGATTTTTGTGTTGACGATACATCAGTAAACACTGCTGTCGAGGAACTCGCCCCGCATTCCGGCATGTCGTTCCACTCTTTCGTCCTCATCCAGTTCTCTATGTAAATAGGTCGGCTGTTGTAAAATCGTTCGTGAAAATCAGTCCAATCACGATACCCTTGTGGCAAAGGCTCGCCAAACGGCGGTAGAATGTACAACGCAGATGGTACCATCTTTAGTTCGTGGGCGTAGGTGGGCAGAATTCGCGCACATCCATCTTCGTTTGAGTTTGGTGTCGGGGTGCCGGCAACTGTTTCGGACTGGTTTGTACCAGGAGTAGGCGACGCGGGATATTCTGAAGAAGATATGGTGACAATTGAAAACTAAACAACTCAACTTATTAGGCGATATGTTTATGCAAATGATTTGAATTATACTCAAACGTATGCATGTTTTGGAACAACACATTTGAGTTTTTACTATTTTATATTTGTTTAAATTTGCTTAGTTAAATACTGTTTTTTGTTGTTGATAAAGTGTGTAAACTTAACAAAATACATGGTATCATTTGATGCTGTTATATAGTGGTTTGTCCATGTTTTTATAATACATATATATTTCATTAACATTTGGGGGCGTTCAAATGGTTTTCCCGAAGTAGAGAGAATAATATTTAAACATTCTGCGGTAATAAAATATCTGTACAATCTCAAATATAACGTTGTACGTATTGTCCTCTAATGTTTAGGCAATTGCTCTATTGACTTCAATAATAAATAAAGCGGATGAATTCTCTCTTATAATGTTTCTGTACTTTTATTATTCCTATAGTATATATTCGTGAATAAATGGAAAAATACTCTAGTTTAGAAAGAAAGGAACGGATGGTAAACGCTAAATAAAAGTGAACATTATATTTTCATGTAAAACACGTTTTACCTCGTCTAAATCGTAGCAGACGACCATGGGCTTGGGATTGCAGGACAGCGAGCCCGAAGGCTACACACCACCAGTTCATGGTTGATTTATGGACGCTATTCCTGTCAGCAAGTGAATATAAAACATGAATACATATTATTTAATTTGTATGGTGTTTTGGTTTTACGATTCTTTCTGTCGTTTATAAAACCAGAGAAAATTAATGCAATATATTTAAGTTAATTATTATAGGCTTATGATATTAGGTTAACGTTTATGTTGTTTATTTTTATTTAAATTAAAGTTTATGTAAATTATTTGTATATATAAAAAGATAATTTATCTGATATGTACAACAAATTATACGTTTTTAATTACTTGTATATCATAAAATGACTTCTGCAAATCATCCCATAAGTCTTTTGTCACCCAGTTACTATAGGTTCGATGGATATTAAATTATTGAATGCCAAAATTGTTAAGGTATGGTTACACATTACATTAACACTTGAATTTGTATAAAGACAGAAATTCTTTGCATTGTTTAATAAATACACATTTAAACTTACCGAGTCAACAATTGATTCAACAGTCAGACGATGAACAAGATGAACAATTATCCGCTACCTTTTATTATAACAGTTGTGATAAAAAATACTTATATATAACAGATAAACTATTTTACATTAATATGTTTTGCTTTTCGGTAAAACAATTACGTAAGCCTACACTGCTTACGAAATAGACACTGTTTAACGAATCTTCGGGTTTTTAAGGTTAAATTCAGAAAGCGTTTATGAAATCACGAAATATAATACTCCAACGGTGAACGCATTGACGTATTTAATAGAGGTGAACAATAGAAAGGTCAAACAGTTCGTTGCGGACTTAATTACACAACAATACTATTATACTAGTCTATTTTAATATTGTTTTTAAGTAATAATATATCACCGAAAACATAGGGTAAACACTTTTACAGACGGATGAATTTCATATATTTGAACGTTTTGAAAGGCAAGTTTATATATTGAAGGAATAATGTTCGATATTTCGTTGTTTATTGGTCAATAAAGAATTATTTCGAGTTATGATGCGTGGGAATTCAACTAGAATGGCATTAGCCCGAATGGTTAAATAGCCACGTATCAGTCCGACAAACAGTTGTTTATTGACCGATAAATAGCGATTATGAGAAATTCTTACAGCATTTAATTAATATTTTTCCAACTGATTTGAGAACACTATTTTACGGTGCTTAGACTTCATTTTGCTTTTTTTCTGTATGGGAAGTTAAAACAATGAGTATTTTGTTTTTATGAAGCCCACCGACAAAAACGGCCTAATCACACATCTAAAAATGGTTTCGTTACAAAATGTAGCGGTTTTTATCAGAATCGAATTTATTTGTGAAATAATCCTATTGTGGTAATTTACGGGCATGTGCTCTATCTGTTCTGAAATTTGATAATGTGTACGCAGGTCAGCCTTGAGTTACTGAACAAAAATGCATTACGGAAACCGAAAGTTGTGTGCCATTTCTTATAATGCCTTCACGGTCGATTTTAAAATATTTGAATGAAACTCTCAATACTTAATCAATTAACATTGGCGGCATACTTTCTTAATTATTCAATGCATTTGGACTATTTCGATTTCAAAACTCACCACATGTCCAGAATTTAGACATATGTACAGGTATAGCGGTAAATATATTGATTTCCTCCATAAAGTTCAAAATTATTGATTCATAGCGTGACATACGTATGTCACTACTCTCACGCCGGGTATGCGGATACTTTGATGACGGATTGCACTTTGATAACAGAGAACAACAAACGCCACGCGCGAGAGGTAAGTTCCTCAGGTTTTTTTTTAAAGTTATATACTTAAGATTTGTTTTTAAGACAAGAAACATGGTCGAGTTGATAAATGGTGTATCCTTTTGTATTAAGAAGACAAAATGTCACGGAAGAATAGTACATTTTTGACCCAAAAATAGAAAATTCGGTCGGAAAACAGCATAAACTGGATGAATAGTAAACATTTGAACAAAATAAAACTCCTTAGAAATATTGCATTAAATTGTTTGCTATTCCAGCATGAAGAGTAATCACTGTGCTTCAAATACTGAAATGTTGATAGTATTCAATGAAATAATAATAAAGATAGATCATGTTTTAATAGGTGGTATACATAAAGTTGCTTGCGCTTTGATTACCGATAAAGGGCACTTCATCTTACGGAGACTTTTTACAAATTGGGCACTCTGATAACTGAGTTTTATCTTCTACCTGAAATGCATTTATGTATTTTATGGATTCTCAATATTCCCTGTTTTTAGCATGGAATGACGCAATTATGATTTGAGTGTGTTGTTCTTTTTAACCTTTTTATAAATCTTAATACCTTAAACAATATTTTGCATTTGAAACAGAATTTGAGGGAACATTATGAAAGCGTGAATGATGAGCAATTAGCCTTTAGTTTCTCAAACTAAATGTATACATATATTAAAGAAAATAACGCAAATGTCTTGTCATTTTAAAACTTTTCTGAGCCTAAACGCAATATGTATAATTATGTAGGTGATCATAAGTTTTGTTATACCTCTGATGATAAGAAATAAAAAATGGTTCAGTGATTTTTGCTTTTATTTAACAATGAACACTTTTAACTGATAACAATTATGAATTGACGTTGACCCTCGATTACTCTCTTCATTTGAAATATACACAGGTGCTGTATGAGCAACTTTAAAAACGAACCAACAAGCTACATGTAACACCAATCAGTGAATGTGGATCACAAATAGTAACATACAATTATGAAATAATATGCCTTTGACCATCGTCTACTGAGACATTTAATAAATATATCACAAAATAGTTTTTAAAAACAAAGGTAAACAACATTTAATAACCCGAGACTGCACTTTAAACTTTGAATATACTTATATGGTATATGGGTTTACATCATAATCAACACGTGGTTACGGTAATGTACTCTTAAATTTCAACATTCAAACAAGGAATGTGTGCGTATATTCCATATTATAAATACACTCAAGTCTCATAGAACTGTTGTTTACGTATAGTGCATGAAAAACATTCGATAATTTGAACTGTGGTATCTGCCTGTATTATTTTTACATACTTTTTTTTACATTAAAACAAGAACTTTAACTCAAACGATTATGTTATAGCTGTATTGAACAATTTGCACAAATCAATCGCCTATCTTTAAGCATCTGCAGAACAAAATATGAAGATAATACTGCTACAAAATATGTGTACATACCGAACACTAAGTCTTATTCTTTGTCTCGTGTTCTTTCTCGTCTTAAAGTAACACTAGACTTGGTGAGAAAGATACAAATACAAAACTGTCGCTACTTGCATAAAAATGCGCATTAATTAATTATATTACACTAACTAGTATATAAACACTGATGAAAAAAGCGATTGACAATGAAGCATGCGGTATTCATGTGTCTTCATGATTGTCACATTTTGTTTTGAAAATAAATACAAAAGTAAAAAGCAGAAACAATACAATCGTGCTAAGTTAGATTTAAACCTTATCTCAATAAAATCAATAATACCATGCTGATATTAATCACTGAGAGGCAGTTTAATTAGTTTTATTATTCGTGACATACTATCTAATATATAAGTAAATGGCCGTAGTACCTTCCTTAGGAATTACATGCTTGAGATCAACCGTTTCTTTAGAAAGAACGTAATTTTAAAATGTTAAAGCTCGTGTACTATGCGTAGATCCGGCGGTCGGGTGACTCGAAAACTGGAGAAAATATATGGTCATATAGACTGTACTCATCAGACATTTCGAATTTGTTTCACATTTATACAAAATCATAATCATATTCCAAAGGGATAAGAAAATGTTTCGGTAATTTGTTTTTAATTTACGTAAGTACATACATCTTTATTTATTGCCTGCTAACTGTAACAGTATGAAGATTCCACAGCGATTTCTGCATTTTTGATTCACTGAAAAGAGTGTGTTATATCTGGAAAAAAGTGTCCAGTAATCGGGAAGGAAAGTGCCATTGTAATTGAGATGATCGGTAAACGAAGTGCCCATGAAAAATGTGCATGCGACTCTTAAAACATTTGAATTTCCTCAAATACGTTAGTAAACTAAAATGTAACTTGTTTTAACATTAATGGACATATTGATCATTTATTTCGAATAGTAATTACGTTCTTGATTTATTTCCAAGTATCTTTATTTTGTTAAAATATGTACTGATCATCCAATTCATGCTGATAATCGATGGAATTTTATCGTTTTTTTTTTTATATAATTCACCATTTTTCCGCGAATTTCTTTCTTCGCAATACGAAGTGCTATACCATTAATCTCCCAAACAATGTTCCTTGTCTGAAAGCCAAATGAACAGAACATAAATTAAAACAAAGCTGAAGAATTTGCCTCTCGCGCGTGACTTGTGTTGTTCTCGGTCATCGAAGTGACATCCGTCATTAACGTATCCGCATACCCGGCGTGACTCTGGTAGACTGTCGATACAAGGTAAGCTTCAACGAACGGGTCTAGTCAGTGATTGAATTCAAGATCACATGTTCAATATAATCGTTGTTCAATACGCTTTCGATGTCAGTGTGGTCTCGAAGTTATATGACGCTGTCAAATCTTTGTTTACCTTTTTTTAAATATATTTCTATCTCAATGAAATACATAATATTATTAAAGTCTTTTGTTTTATGTTCTATTTGTATAACCTTTTATTTAAAAACATAGAATATAATACAAATATTAAATATACAACATATTACCCGGTTAAACATCACAAGTTCAAATTTGTGCTTATGCAGATAATACTTTAATTTTAGAATGTGATGTTTCAATGTCTCATTTCTGTACAAATGTCAAAGTTTTTTTAATTAATTTGTGGCAAAAAAAATACATATTATTAAATCAAATGGTAATTTAAAATTTAAAAGGGAAAAGTAGGTCTGATGATCCTTTCGGTATATCATAAATAAAACATTGGAAAGTGTTGGGTTATTATTGTGGTCATGATATTAACTATGATGAAATATAGTCTAGTTTATTTCTTTTAATTTACAAACATTCTTAATTAATATAGATCCACACAAATGTCATATAAATAAGGGAAAGGGCATAATTTTGAACTCGTTATCTTTCTCAAACATACTATATTACCTTAATACAGTATGGCCGCTTTTTTAGTTTTTAGCTTCCATGAGCATGTGCGGTTAGTTTCCAGTGATCAACTTAATTAACCCATTAATGCCTAGCGTCTAGAAAAAAAAGGCCTTGGCAAACAGCGTAGACCCAGATGAGACGCCGCATAATGCGGCGTCTCATCAGGGTCTGCGTTGTTTGCTTAAAGAAAATTTCTGTAAGAAATATTCTAAATATAGAAATAAATATACTAGACATCCCTTATTTTGGAAATAAATTGATCCAATTTAGAAGGATGGGAGAGTCCACTACGCATAAATGGGTTTACTCCAGCTGTTACAGTACTATTTGGATGCCGACTGTGAAGCACTTGGCATTCTACTGGTAAGAGAAAAAATTGTGCATGCACAATCCTTATGTCACATCTTACACATCCAAGAATGGCTTTTGAAGTAGCTTTTTAAATACGTTTTTGTACTGAATTGCAATAAATTATAAATTTTGCAATGGATACTTTTTCAATTTATTGTAAAAAAACACCATATGGCAACGTGATATTCATTTAACGAAATGAACTGGACTTTGTATAATAGTTGTCAGTTCGACATAAGAATATTAATTATTTTTCATTTAATGCATGTAGTGGGGTACGGGGACGGAATAAACCCGAACACGTCTCAAGATTCGAGTAATTTATTTCGACGCCCGAAGTTGATTACATACAAATAAATAACATACAATTACAACATCTATGAACTTTGGACAAAATATACAATATTTCAAAATGCAAAAATGAATTCAACAAATCAATGAATTTATTAACATTATAGACAAAATACAATTACAAATAATTTGAAACTCACCAGTTTGAAGGAAGGCAGTATAAATAGTCAAAAATAGTCTACAGCAATAATGAAGCTTGTCTTGCGACAGTCCAAATGAAAAAGTGCAGCACGGTCAGTAGTTGGCAATCTCGAACACATGTTTTTAAGTGCTGACCAATATAAATATTGTTGATTTCATATCCCTCCTTCTGACTAGATACTACATGTATGACATCACAGTACATGGCTTGACGCACACGTGAAAAGGTTCTGAATCTCACAAACAAGGGATACAAAAGTTACATAAACACTGGTATATGACACACAGAGATATATAAAACGTAGAGTAAACATGACTATACACAATTCTATAATTTACATATTTATCGAATCGAATCTTATAATGTTGTCATCCAAACTTTTGCATTCTAAACGTGACTACCAAATTTTCACAGTGCTATTTTATAAATTGCATATATTGTCAAGGAAACCACAATATTTAATTTACAGCAATATATGTCAAAGGACAGCTAAGTGTTATGTTTCAATGTTAGTTTTTGTTCAATGTACCATTTCCAAACCTTATATAAACATACCTTAATTCAATCGGAGATAATATAAAATGAGTAATATTCACTTTAAATGTGCTTAATAAAGTCGTTCATGGTTTACATACACAAAATGCGTTTTGCAAAAACATTGAATGGACTAGATCGAGTGTTTTTATGTCACAATTTAGTATGACTCTTTTTGTGTACACCATTAATGCAGCTTTCTCTTAATCAGAACAATGTTAAAACTTGATAAGCATTGTTATCATCGGAAAATATCGTTTACCTGATGTTGCTGGTTTTAACAATTCAAAGTGTATTAAATCATACATACACTTGCAACCCGACGAAAAGGTATTAACCAATACCCTAACTGCAACTTATGTTTGCTGTCCTGGTTTGGGTTACCGACGTACCAGGCGTTGTCTTTGAACATCTGACACGAAAATTGATCACATTTTTCAATGCCTGACGATATTTTTACGGATAAAATATACACGAAAATGTTGATCCAGTTTTGAACAGAAAGAACTGCCATAGCACCAAAGAGTAAAAATAAATACTCTTTTCGTTTGTTTGGATCCGAGTTATTGACTAACAGGTCCGGAAACAAGGACAAGTATATCATAGAGGCAATCAAAGGTATTTGTAGAATTACAAATATAACACAAACTGAGATTAATGTAATGGATAATACGCGATTTTTCCTACTTATTGAGTTTTTGCCTGTTAGCTGAATCCGTGAGTGAGTTTGTTTTGTTAATTTTCGAATAATAATAAACAACAACAGGACAATTGCATGATATATCGAAAAGAACGTCGCCCAGAAAGTTGAATAAAAATGCGAAGGATTACAGACGGCTGTTGAAGAATTGCTCACAGAAGGCGCTGCGGCTAAGTCAGTCAAATTTGGGACCGATATTAAAAGGCAGAAACAACATAGTTACTATAATTAACAAAAGTGTAACCTTTCTGAATGAAAACCATATATTCAGCATGAATGGGAATGTAACTGCAATTGTCTTTTCAAAGGTCCAGCAGAGGAGCATATAATTGGAATACAGTGTTGATGTGGCCAGCAAATACTGTGTTGCACGGCATGTGTTATCTGTCCAATTAAACCGATATCATAGAGATATAACCGGTTGAACCGCAGAACGCATGCACTAAAATCTGCAATGCTTAAAACAGCTATATACAGTTCCGTCCTTTCAAACGGTTTCACATGAAGCGATAAAGCAAATGCCACAGGGTTAGTTATAAATCCAGGTGTTATAACGTATTTAGAGTATTGTCTAAATGAACGAACTGCGTCTAAAATGTCAAGGGCCAGATCCGAAGTAGTTGCATTGTCGCCTGTAGAACTATTATGAACCATCAGTAATGTAGAATCATTCTGCTTTCCATTCAACAGAGACTTATTTAAGTCAAATACAGCTGTTGTGTTAACTGGACCAACTGTTTTGTCGGCGATGGTATCAGTCAGCGCATTTGAATATCGCGTCAGGAGAAATATAAGTTACTGTAAATACACTGTATTGGCCTTATCTCTCATTCTGTAAAAGAATACACGTAGGTTTATGCCAGAGATAAAGCAAAATTTAAAAATATAAAAACCAAACAGATGCGTATGTTATATACAGTTTTCTTCAAATAATACATTTAAACCACTCGACTATACCAGAATAGATACTTTTTAACAAGCGGTATTAAAATTGTTGCTATTCAGGTCTTCATCAGAGAGTCTTGCTGCAAAAGTAAAATGTTGTATACAGTTGCCCAAACATTTTGAAACGTCTTGTTTTCAGTACATTCAGTAATACCGCTTAATTATCCAGACTCTGAATGGACGCAAACAGTTAATGATTGCTTTTCTATAACGTTAATTGTCAAAGAAAAGAAAAAAGCAACATTTACCTTCTGTGTGCGGTGATGGCACTTCCTTTAGCCAATTTTAAATAGAAAATGTCGTTATATATCCTTATAACACCTTTTATACATGCCTTTTTTTAACTGAGTCATGTGACTGTTCTTGTACTAAACCAAGACAGTATCTTGTGTTGTTTTGTAACTTAATGCGTTTAATTCACCATACCATTAAACCTTACTGCTAATCAAAGTATTAATTCACTCAAAGACGTATATAATTATGAGTTATTAAGACGACGTCAACGGTCGTTTTTGCGAAGGCATCGCCGCCAACTATGAATACTCATTAACAGTGTATTGGCAATAACAAATATTACACAAAATAAAAAGAATAATGAATAATTCATGGGTTAAAAGTCACATACGGAGTTCAAAAAAAGTTCAGAATTTAAGTTCATTGCTGAGCCAAGTCTGGAGTTAACATTAGAGTTATTAGTATTTGTTTGAGTTCACCTACCCATATACATATATATACGAGATATATGTGTATCCGATACGCCGGTTTAGAATTATTTTATTTAACGTCATGTTTCCTTAAAAAGTCTTTGATAATTTAGCCATCTGAAAAACACGTTTAAAGTGATAAAATAATATAATGTACAACATTATGATTTGTTCTTCCATTAGTATAACCCAGAGAACGCCAGTAGCCTGCTGCCACGAACGTCGTCCTCCTTAATGATAAGAATGCGATAATGATGGTTCAATATGTCCTACCAGCCTTCCCTTATACCGCCCGTGTAACTCTTTTAGTTTAACTGTTATATATTTCAATATTATTTTTGTCATTCCTTAATAACTGGAAATTCTGCCAACATGCTGGACTGTTTCTAAAATATTAAAGTTGTCCACGAGAAGGAAACAAAAAAGAACAAACAAGCAGTCGTATAATATATTTACATGTTAATATAATTATGTTCATCCAGGATAATAATAAAAAACTACATTTATACATGAGAAACCAATAATATCTCACACCGGAAAGAATGTTCATGATATCATTGTTGTTATCAATCATCAAAAATTTTGTATTTCAAAACATAGATTGCACTAAAGTTGCATTCAATTTAGTTAGAACAGGTGTCGTTTCTTAAGTTGAATAGTTTACAGGTCTGTTGTTCTAAACATATGTATGAAAAACATTCATTACACATTAATAAATATGGCGATATCAAACGAATCAATCGATGTGTCCCTCGATGAAATAGACCGATCACACAGGACTGGAAAACGTGGCGGACGTAAACCGCGTCATATAATCGTCAAGTTCATTAGCTACAGGGCCAGGCAAAAACTGTACACTCAACGACGTGAACTGAAGTCATGCAGCGGACACGAACGCATCTTCATAAACGAAGATCTGACCCAATATCGTGCGCAGCTGCTGTATGTTGCACGTGGCCTAGTAAAAATGAAAAACAATGAAGGTGCCTGGTCATCAGATGGTAATATTTTGATCAAGGTAACTGAACATGGCGAAAAAGCCATCAAACGCATCAGCTGCGAATCTGATCTCGACAAATACAAAATGATGTAAATATAAAACTACATATCTTTTTTGATCAGCATATCTTTTTTTATCAGTTTATATTCAATTCGAAACTGACCTACTGAGATGCACGTACATCACGAAACCGTTTTGCCTATTGTGTTCATCTCACTGAGCATTTAATTATCTGAATACAATAGCAAATCCCGTTATGTTTTGACACTTCTTGCTTGAAATCAAAACACTTTAACACAATAAATTAATATGCGTCTAAAGCAAATTGATATGTACATCTCAGTAAAATAAGTGTAACAAATAAGTAATAAAATGCTGTATTTGTCTCTCGCAGTTGACCTTCTTACACGCACGAAGATCACGATATACTATTGTTATCAGTGTTTTTTTTATAAACTTATCCTTATGCTTATGTAATCACAATTGCAAATCCCGTGATCTCCTGAAATTGTATGGCCTTAAACAAACTAATGTTGAACATTTGCAAACATCTGTCACACAACAAATAGGACGCATTTTTGTTTTCTTTTGTTTTTAAATTAATTTAAACTTTCTAGTCAATTTAGAAATCAAAAAAGTTGTTCAAGATTTCATAAAGAACTTATATGACGTACATCTATTTTTTTGTTATTTTTTATAAACATAATCTAACAATGATAGCATTAAAGTAAATGTGTATAACTTGTATTGTATTGTTTATAAATCAATATGGATTATTATAAATCTTATGTGGTACTATGTTTACTAAAATGTGTCAACAATGTGTCTTAACATCCTTGCCACTGCTCCCTATGAACATATGGAAAAACATTGAATGTGTTTATTATCTATATATTATAAATAGTAATATGTTATACTTAGCATTTTAAAGTTGCATTAAATTGAGCATGTTCATCTGTCAATCTTTGCTAGAATACGATATTTAATATTGTCATTGCGTTTAACATAACACATGAACACATAATATATTGCCTGAAAAAATATCACATGTCAATTGTTATTTCAAATACGATTTATCATGTTTTTTTATCATTTCATAGCTAATGTGCGGCCCCAGACTTCTAAAGGGCCAACTCACACTGTCTGAGCTTAATTACGATAACGTTATATTTATATCAATTAGTTGTTTTCTTATGTCAGAAAAATGTTAAATACACTCCGAGACTCTAACGTTTCGATTCCAGTTAGATTCTCAATATAGTGTAATAAAGTTAGTTAAACAATCATTACATATATGTCGAATGTCTAATAAGTATTACTGGGTACTGCATCGTATAAGTCTTATCTCATAGACTTGTGCAATGATGCATCTTAAGTGATGTAAACGTGTATTGTTTGTGTGTGCGTATATGATTTTGTCATACTTGCGCTTGTACATAAATGTTATTGTAAAATTACATATTAACAAAACGATGTTTAATTTTTCTTTGGCCTGCATCTGTTTGTAGAACAATCAAATGTAAATCTTATTGTATCTTTGCTTTAAACCAATTTTGAAAAAATAATAAGGCAACAGTAGTAAAGTATAGATATCAATTCTCAATATGTGTAAATATCATCGATAATTTACGTTGTGTGTTTCATATAAGCAGATGTCATTATAATTACTGTAACACTGTATACACTGTTATATTGCATTATTGTATTGAATCACTATATTGCTGCATTCTGCGTAATGCTTTCACATTTTTATACTTGTAAGTGTACCTTATCGTAAACTATCATCGTTATGTTGACTCTTACTATACTCATTTGCAAACTCTATTTATTGCTCTGTTCACGTATATTATTTATAATTGTAATGGTTCCCATTTTAATTGTCAGTCTTTGGTTACTATCATGTGCTTATTTATACACCCAACATAACTTCAAATATCATGAAAATGATACCAAACTTATCACCATCCTCTATCGTTTCCTTCCTTCCTTTCCTATTTTCTTATCTCTCTCATATCTCAAGCTCCTTTTCGAAGCAGTTCTGTAGCAAACGGCGTTTTCAAATCTTATCGTCAACCCTGTTGCATTATGGCATTATTGTCAAATGCAAACAACGTATCATGTCAGCGTTTCTGGCTCATCTCGTATTTATTGGAGCATATTATTATGTCGTACATTAAACAGAGACCAGTAAACGCTGTCATGGTTGCATATAGATCACCAGCTATTTTTTCACTATTCATACACTTGTTATACGCATGCCAATTATGGCTTAATGTTACCAGCCTCTACTCATTACAAATTAGTGTACACCAGTCTATGAACTTATCACTGAGTATTGAACATCCATGTAAACGTTTCCTAATAGGAAAACACATACATACTGATATTATTTTTCTCAAGAAGCTACTAAAATGCTTCTTGGTTGTCGTAATAGGCTGTTGGATCTCTTTAGTTTTATTACGGTCAGGTGATGTACATCCGAACCCAGGTCCTTCTTTGTCTAATGCATCTCTTAACACAGATGTAAACAGTTCTTTATCAAATCCCAATGACTCAGCTACAAAACACTTAAGTTTTGTTCATTATAATATCCAAAGTCTTAAACAGAAATTAGATGTTCTTTACACAGGTCTACGTGAATTTGATATAATTGGTTTTACTGAAACATGGTTAAATAGTTCAATCCCATCTACTGATCTCCTCTTTAATGGCTTTCACCAACCAATTCGTAAGGATCGACCATTCGATTCACATGGTGGCGTTGCTATTTACGTAAATGAAAGTATTGCTTTCAAACGCAGAAATGATCTTGAATTAAATAATGTAGAATGTATATGGATTGAAGTGTTTGCCTCAAGAAATAAATCTATTCTTTTTGGCGTATTTTATAGACCGCCTAGTGCGGATAGATCATATATGCATTCTATAGAAGATTCCATAGCGCTAGCCAGAGAAACACGAATAAATGATATTATTATAACAGGTGATTTTAATATAAATGCTCTCGCTGAATCGTCGGCACGAAAAATTAATGAATTATGTCAACAACATGACCTAACGCAACTTATTGACGAACCAACACATTATACTGAACAAACATCGTCCATAATTGACTTAATATTTGTAAGCAATCGGAATACCGTACTACTTTCTGGAACAGGCGAACCCTTTTTAGATCAAACTGTTCGGTACCACTGCCCTGTTTTTGTTACCTTAAAATTTACAAAACCCAGATGTAAAACGTTTTATCGACATATCTGGCGTTACGACATTGGGGATTATCAAAAACTACGACAACTAATGTCGGACACCAATTGGGATCTACTAAAATGCGAAAACGTTGATATCTACGCAGAAAACATAACTAAAACAATATTGCACATAGCAAGCACATGTATTCCGAACAAAAATGTTTGTATCCGTACTCGAGATCTTCCGTGGATAAACAATAATATAAAGAAAAAAATTCGTCAACGTAAACGCCTTTACCGAAAAGCAAAGCAATTTAATAGTATTATAAATTGGTCAAATTTCCGTCATGTCAGGAATGAGGTTGTTTTACTTCTACGTAACTCGAAAATTGATTATTTTAACAGTATTGCACAGAAGCTCAAGTCATCCGATCTTTGCGCTAAAGACTGGTGGACAACACTTCGAACATTTATTCCTAGTAACACAAATAACACAATTCCGCCTCTTTACGATGATCAAACCAATAATTTTGTAGTGGAGGATATAAGTAAAGCCAATATGCTCAACAAGTACTTTGCAAGTCAGTGTTCAGTTAATGAAAGCAATCACGATCTTCCACCTATGCACAATGCAAACGCTAACAGTCTTCAGTCTATACTTATAACACAGGAGGAGGTCATTGACTCAATTAAATGTCTAAAGGTAGGAAAAGCATCCGGTCCCGATGGAATAGATAACCGAATCCTCAAAGAGGCAATGCATCAATTAAGCAACCCTTTGTGTGATTTATTTAACTCTTGTCTAAATACTTGCAAAATGCCTTCTTGTTGGAAAATTGCAAATGTGTGCCCAATTTTCAAAAAAGGAGATCCATCCTTAGCGTCTAATTATCGTCCAATATCACTGTTAAATACTACTGAGAAGATCTTTGAGAGGATATTACATAAACACATTTTTAATTTTCTTCGTGCGAATGCATTCTTTGCACCCACTCAATCTGGTTTTTTACCAGGTGACTCCACTGTCAACCAGCTTACATATATTTATAATTCATTTTGCAGAGCCCTAGACAATGGCCTTGAGGTCAGAGTTGTATTCTTCGATATAAGTAAGGCTTTTGATAAAGTATGGCACAAAGGTGTATTATGCAAATTACAACAAGCAGGAATTCGAGGAAATCTTTTATCGTTTTTGTCTAATTATCTTGCTGATCGTAAACAGACAGTTATATTACCGGGATCGCATTCAACCCCTATTGAAATTCTCGCCGGAGTTCCTCAAGGCTCTATTCTAGGACCACTTATGTTTTTAGTCTATATAAATGACATTATTACTGATATTAATGCACACATACATTTGTTCGCTGATGATACCAGTCTTTTCATGGTCGTGAATTCACCTAACGCTACTGCAGCCATATTGCAATCAGATATCGATAAAATCTCCAGCTGGGCTGAAAAATGGTTGGTATGCTTTAATCCCTCAAAATCCGAATCAATGCTCATTTCTCGCAAAATAAATAAACCAACTCATCCACCATTGACTATGCAAAACGTTAATATTCCTATTGTTGATGTCCATAAACATTTAGGTGTTTTTATGTCCAATGACTGTACATGGCATGAACATATATCCTACATTAAGGAAAAGGCATGGACACGAGTTCATATAATGCGTCGACTAAAAACAATGCTTGATAGAAAAACTCTCGAAAAAATATATGTATCGTTTATAAGACCAATCCTTGAGTACTCAGATTCTGTATTTGATAATTGTACGCAATATGAAAAAGATGAACTAGAAAAAATTCAAATCGAAGCCGCGCGAATAACATCCGGATGTACACGTTTAGTATCATTAGTAGATCTTTATAATGAGCTAGGATGGGAAACTATTAGTCAACGAAGACGCAAACACAAATTAATATTAATGTACAAAATATACTCGAACAATGTCCCTAACTACTTACAGTCTCTTTTGCCCGCAACAGTTGGGTCGAGTAGCAATTACTCATTAAGAAATTCGTCACATCTCCAAACAATTCAAGCGCGAACGTCACTTTATTCAAATTCGTTTCTACCGTCCACTGTATCTGAATGGAATAATCTTCCCGATGTCGTCAAAAACGCGGACTCGATCCAGTCCTTCAAAAGGCTCATTAACATAGATCGACCGATTGCAAATCCCCTATTTTTATACGGCGAAAGACGATCCCAAATGTTACACACGCGCCTAAGAACAAAGTGTAGTGCCTTAAATGAACATCTTTTCAGACGCAACATTATTACATCCCCGTTATGTCAATGCGGGTGTCATGAAACGACGTCACATTACTTTCTCGAATGCAACCAGTATGTACATATTCGCGGCGAACTTTTTAACTCAATATCCGTATATACTGTTCCCTGCATTGAAACTATTCTATATGGAGACAACACTCGTGACTTCTTAACAAATACTAAAATAGCTGATGCAGTTCACAAATTTATTGTTAATAGCAAACGATTTGATTCGTAAATATGCTACAGAACTATTCTCAACCGTCTTGTCCTCCTTCGCCCTAATCAAGTATTTCTAAACTTCTTCTACTTTCTTCCCAGAACTCTGCCAACCTCTTTCTTTCACCTTTCAAAGGTCAATCTATTACCTGTTTTGTTTACAAATGAAACTCTTTACTCGGAGTTTCTCTCCTTTTTTCATTCTTTTTTTATCGTGTTATCATAAAAAACCATGTTCGTCTGACAACATGTAATTGTATTTGTATTGGGAGAAGAACTATATAAGACTTTGTCTTCCGTTCTCATCCTATTCAAACATGTTAACTGTATACATGTTGTATGTACTTCAATGTAAAACTATGTGTATTTTTTTTTAACTAAATATGTTTTAACTAATCAGTTTGGACACAAACTTTATTTAAAGTAGCATTAATACTCAAAAATCAACGGAAATTTCGTTAAGTATTTCGTAAAATAAAGATACCTAATAATAAATCAATTTTCCTTAAAGCAAAAGCCAACATTTCAAAACGACATGGTACCATTTTAGTGTTCAATTGTCGTATGAATAGATATGGTCGCGGGGTTATAAAATGGAATTAATTGAGTCACAAAAAAATAAAAATAAGCATTTTATATCTGCAAACATCCATGTTACCAGAAAACATACCGTTTTGAAAATTCTACTTTTGCCGTAAGGAACATTGATTTATTATTAAGTATCTTTATTTTACGAAATATTTAACGAAATTTCCGTTAAATTTTTGAGTATTAATGTTACTTTTACAATCATTTTTACAACGACAATATTGCAACACAAAACACACATAGTTTAATTAAGAATAGGAAGACGAACGAGCTTGTTATTAATGTTAACTGGGTTTTAACAGTGATGTCGGCATATAAATTGCATTACTGTTAAGGCAACGGTCGCCCCTAATGTTTCTTCCTTGCTTTAAAAACACATTGTATGTTAATACTAATTTTCTATCAAATATTAGCACACATTTGATTTTTCAATTATGAAATTTTACATGTTTAACGAATGCAAACAGAAAAATAAAGAAAACGTCAAAGGGTTTTGGAAAAAAGCATGCCCCAAGCCTCAGTTTTGAAAACCAAAGCAGGAAGTTTGAAGACATTCATAATTCATTTCTGAATGACTACTATTATATAGCCCTATACAACCTTAAAATGATGTATCATTGTGTTCGCAAATCGTTTCTTTTCGTAAAGTTCAAACGTGTAAAACATACTTAGTTAGATGTTCTTATCAATAATTATGTCGCAAACATATATTATTAACTCAATGTTTATGAATATAACAGACGTCATTCTAAATTGGTATGATAAAAGTGGCGTCATGTTAATAACACGACGGTCGTGTGAATATTTATGGAACAATCAAAACAAATGATTGGTATGTGAATGATACATGAGGTTTAGTATGTAAGGTACGTGCAATACAACAAATGTTGTGCACACAGAGTAGCAGGTAATTTTCTTTGTTCATTTAATTTATGACCAACACCGTCCTGATTGCTCCTTTACTCCACCCTGTTTTTGAACGTGTTCTCATTTGACAAAAGACTTTTACATTGCAGACAACTATCACAAAAATAGGGATGATAACATAGTAGAATTATGTTAATGATACCCAAACTGTATTAAAAACAAATGTTATATCTCAATACACCTTTGGATGGCCCGAATGCGAATCTGACATATGTGCATCTGTCACAAAACAGGGTGTATATCAAAACCACTTTCCTTTTCTAAAAGGAAACATAACATACATAGTTCGTTCTATTGTCGAACATAGCATTATGAAATTGGGGTAACAAACTGACACATTAAGTTAATATTCGATTTCACATCAGGAACAAGTAGTCCAGTATAAACCAGTTTCGTAAAAAAGGCAGTTGACGTGAAATGCATAATAAGGGCCCTAAAATCGGAAATAGCACCATAATATACAGTTCTGTTGTATGAAAGGGCTTGATGTCAACTCCATAACGAATGCCAACGGGTTCGTAATAAAATACGAACATGATGCGTATTTGGAGTTGGTCAATAATGTCTTAAGCATTTTCATATCGTAAAAAGGCATTTTTACTTTCTGTTACGTTGTCGAAAATAACAAACTTGTTTGTGAAATATAAATATTTTCTGCTGTACCCTCAAACATAATGGTATTTGATTTGTTAAATGCCAACAAACTGTCAGAGGTTGAAATAGATGATTTCGACAATGACATAGTAATCAAGGAAACACTCTTGTTCTGGAGGCGAACATTCTGAAATTATACATACATAATATTTATTAAAAAAAACTTAAAAGGCTTTGTGTTTTTTAACATTTAAACGAAACAAATGATATAACCTGCATGGACGATCTTAGGAAACGGATGAAACTGAGTTAATTTGGGTGTCGTTGTTTTGTTTATGTCTCGTATTTTTGTTTTACCATTAAGTTACTTGATAACGCTAAGTTGTTATATTTGTGTAGACAAGATTATCAACATGTAAGTATGACCTTTCAATATTTTAAAACTGCGTTTGTGGTTAAAACATTGTTCTCGGCACCTTACCGTTAAAGTAATTCCTTTTTGTGTGTTAAAAATATTAAATTAACAATACCGGATTGTCATTGCTTGAGAATCAACATTCTATTCTTGGAATCAGTCATCCAAAAGACGACCCTTGTTACTACATTTAACGATATACGTGTCTATCATGATCATTTCCAAAAATATCTGCATGCAACCGTTCAAAATCTTACGTGAAATCACACAGACTGAGAAAACAAACCCGACTTCCAGATCATGGATTCTGTTTCTCAAAAATTAAAAAAAAAATTTTTTTTTTTAAAGAGTTTCTAATAAAAAAATCATGAAAAGGTCAATTACATGTAAATATGTTATGTATGCATTTGCAAAATCAAACAACTCTGATAGTTCTTTAAAACTTAAAATAACACTACTTAAAAAGAAGTCAACTTTCGGAAAAAAACGAGATAATTGAGTTAACTAATTAGTATATTGCTGAAAGATAGCGTAGGACTAATTGCTTTTCATTGGTACCATGGAAATAATACTAAAGTAGTTTTTTCTACCAGTTTACAAAATGTAATTATTAAGCTTGGCATAAGAAGTTGCGTTTAGTTAATAAACTAAATACATATCGTCCTTTTGATCATAAGACACATCCCGATAATGTATTTCCGAATAAAAATAGAGTTAATGTCGCACTGAATGAAATTCACGTTTTCATATGAATTACTAACGTTCATACTCGCCAGCTGTCACTCAGACTTACTGATCAGCCAATCAGATACCGTTAATCATCGCCATTTTGTTCGAACATAAAAGAGTGCTCGTGACTAATATATTTTCATAGAGTGCTTCGGGAAATTCCCTTCGCGCCCAGAAGCCTTGTAAGCGGTTTTACGGGGAAAATGCAAGAAACAGGAGACTCCCCGTCTCAGAGACGTTCCTAGGTCTTTAAGTACCCGGATGAGGTACCTAGTTCTTTGTCGAAAGATGAGCTAGTAGGATAGGGTTGATCGGGTGATCAAATTCGACCTCTTATTAAGCGTAAAAATCCCAGGAAATGCAATTTAAGTTATCAATAGATGTTCTTGACTGCAAATAACACAGCATTCAAACCATTGGTAAATGAATCACAGTAGATCATACTGCGCATAATGAGTATGTCAATTGTATAGGATAACTACACTAAACTGTCACATATTCCGAAAAAAGTACCTAAAACTCATACGGAATCCTTAATCTTTGATACCTTTTATATTTGTGCTCGCTTACACATTACTATTTAGGTAAGTACTTTCTAACTCCTGCAAATCGGCATAATTCGACCTATTTAGTGCTGGGTATTTTTAGTGTTGTGCTCGGTAATATCATTAAATTTCTACAAATTTATGTAGCCTTGTATCAACTGTGTGTGGACTGAGGATTTGGGGTTATTAAGCAGAGCTGATTAATTGTAAAGAGTATGAAATTTCTTAGTAAAAACTTTTGACAGGACAGCGGTCTTAACGAATTAATGACCAGTTTTAAAATATGCAATTATGATAAACAGCAATCATATTAGTATCAATTATCTCATAAGTTCAGTTGCAGAGGAATAATACGTTTTTAACAATATGATATTATTTTGCCAATTATAAATAGTTCTTATGATTTAATACGTTGGTTAACTAATATTATTATACAGTTTTACAGAATTGTATCATACTACACGACGGACTCTCATGCGTGAACATGTACGGATTAGCAAAAAACTGATTTTAATATAAATATATTAAAGCATAGTTTTTTTAAATTTAATAAATAATACAAATAAATTCTGCGCAGGCCTACAGTTCGTACCTAAGTGCTATTTTAAGTAATTATATTTTTTTATCGGTAAAAAAAAATGAAGTTAAAAAATAGTCACCTCAACAAAACTTTTTTCTATTAATCACAATGATATCCCAATGATTTTTTTTAATTGATAACCTTTTTGATTGTTTTAAAGTTTGTAAAATGCCTATTTGTTGCATACATACTTGTTTGTTTGTTGTCTTCAGTCACGATGAACTAGTTTCTACCAATTACCAATTAGTGTCCAGTGTTGACCAGCATGATCTGTTACCTGTTACCTATCAACATGATCCGTTTATCGCTAGGGCATATACGTTTCGCTTCAATGTACTGGTGTACTATAATATTCTTTACTGTTGAAAATAAAATAGTGTCAATATGAATAAGCAATCCACACGGAAAGGACTTGAGAATCGCGACCTATCCTCATTAAGCTCGAAGTTGGGAACAACAAGAATCAAAGCGCTGAAAGCATTAAAGTTTTTCATTATTGCATAACATTTTACACAACTTATGTTTAAAAAATATGTATTGCTTTTTAAATCGTAGGTATATATTACAAGCAACACATTCGAGTTAAGTGAGAGTGTGTCTCAACGAAAATGGCGTGAATTTACTGTTTAGCACCCTATGTGTGCTAAAGGGATAACTTTCTCCGAATAACATAAACACGCTCATTTATAGACTTGCTAATTACCATACTCTTACATAGTAAAAAACATCTTCTGGTCAAGTATATAGGATAAACGCCGTTTTCTGTTGAGAACCAATGAGTATTTCTAAGAGTTCCTACTCGATGTACTGGCCAAGAAATCAGTCAAGAAATGATAACCAGATTACACAACAGACAGGATATAGTGTATTGAACTTTCAACATCCCAAATGTACCTGTATATGAGCTCCATGGAACGATCAGGCAGATTAGTGCAACCAAGTCAGGGATACAATACATCTGAATGGAATAAGTGAAATGTATAGATGCCGAATGTGAACGTGCACATATTCATTATTTCCCGAGCTAAGACACGTCAACACCCGCCATTACCGGAAGCAGAGATCAGAGCCTTTGACAGCCGTGTTCTCTGATGAGTAAGTACGTAAAACATATCCATTAGTTTATTGTTAGGAATTTTAAGAGTGAAAGATGCCTTAACGTGTACACAGTTATGATGAAGTTACTATGCTATGTGCGAATATACCTTTATGTTGTGATCAATGCGTCTAAATGGAGGGATGCCAGTATAGCAGTAACATGACGATTGCAGTTGTCTTAAGATACCATACAATGATTTGTCTAGACGTTGTTCAATTTCGTTAGACATGTGTATAAGCCCAAAGGTGTAATGCTTTTCTTTACCGATTCCACAGTTTGCGCAACCATTTTATTTTCAGTTTTAGATACTGTTCCTATTTGTTTCCCACAAGTTATGGAAAACAAACATAAAGAAAAAAAAACGATCAATGTATTTATATTCTTATTCAATCGGTCATTATAAAGCTACACACTCCATTTTAGATCAAATGTCCAGCAGCGACATCTTGACACTAGATGATAGATGACTTCCGGTAACTGATGTTACTTTCGCGTTAGTGAGTTACTCTACTTTAGTTGTGGGTCAAGTGTATCGGACAACACAACATGGTAATTAATGACAATTTAAATGAGCTCGGACTAAAACTTCCGGTCATCAAACAAACTTATCAAAATACTAAGGGCGAAGAAAGACCATCGATGAATAAACTGGGCATTAAGTGGGAACTGTTTTTTT
The DNA here is from genome assembly GCA_007657795.1 of Dreissena rostriformis. Classification (NCBI taxonomy): domain Eukaryota; kingdom Metazoa; phylum Mollusca; class Bivalvia; order Myida; family Dreissenidae; genus Dreissena; species Dreissena rostriformis. The sequence goes on from VMBQ01001695.1 coordinate 53,929, forward strand.
TTAAAGTCACAGTTTAAGATTTATTATGTTGTTTCTGCAATTAAAATTAGCACAAAACTCGAATTTACGGGACTTTTAGTCAACTGTCGGGACTCTCATTTAATTGACGGGAATCATTTACTTAGTACACTTTCAAAACATTTGATATATTCAGACATTTAGCACACCTGTGTTTAAACTGTACATTTATTGTTTGTACTTTTTTCTCTATTCGATCGAGCATCTATATTTCATTCAGCGGAATGCATCGTTATTTCCACTATGAAATAATAGAAAATGCTTTCTCCTGCAACGTTCGTATTTAAACAGATATTCGTGTTTACTTGCAGTTAAAACAGCTGCACATTGATTCATCTTTGATTAGACCGCTTATGACGATGGCTCACATAATTGATAGCATAATTTCTCTTAATAATGCTCGATTGCGCCCATTAACCAGGCTCCATGTTTGATTAACATCGTTAAGCAAACCGAAGATGTTTGTGGATCAGTAATAAAAAGTTGGGTGAAAATAATGCATCAGTTTAAATCAACTCATAGCGGCTTATTTTGACAGCGCCTTGGTTTATTTTAACGCATACTTATGCATACGAATGCGTTAAAAGACGCGGTGTTATAATGCTTGTTTATATTGTGCTGTATTCCTTTCAATTGGGATTTTACCTTAGTACCGGTAAGTTTGTTTTTTAAACTTTCTTCAATTCATGTTGTTGTATGTTGCGCTATCGGTTAAGATCACATCCAGTAGATGTTTACACGTTTTTTTGTTGTTGTTTGTTGATATTTCTACATTTGTGAACACCATTAACATAAAGGTAAATACAACGCTTGTCTGTGTGAGTGCTTTGTTTAAATGGTTTATATTTAATATACACAGAATACCGTCAAAATTGAGTAAGAACTATTTTTTTTTCAATTGCCGTTCACTTGTCATTAACCATGTACAATTTAGAAAAATACCATACATGTATATATAAAAACGTACGCTAATTAAAATAAGCGACAATGTATAAATGTGTGACTTAAAATGTCATCCTGTTCATCGTAACGTAGCGATAATTATGCAGTAAAACGCTTACATTATGTTAACACTGAATTTCAATTACCATAATTTAAAGCTTGAAATTTAACAAGATCAACCACGTATTTTTAATCAAGACTATTTATGTATAATTCCATTTACACTGTACGATACAATGTAGTTAAATACCGCACAGATGTTATCAACGATGAAATATATTTCATTGTTAAATTAAACGTTGAAAAGTTGTTTGAAGTTTTTTTTATATTATATAAGCCTACGGCTTTCGATGAAATCGAGCAAAAAATAAATAGGTTTAAACTTAATTATCAATATGAGTTTGCGATAATTATTGCTACATTCAGTCATATTAGTAAAACAAACTTTAAATAAACTAAAAGTGACTGAAGAAAGAATGTCATTGAGTCTTTATTTACAATTGTGAATCGTAAAAAAAAGTTAACGGCCAAAAAGCATTAGCCGACCTACCAACCCTATTTTTGCGATGTTGGTGAAAACAAGTGACTATATAATCCCTAACAAGGTACAGTTTATCGTCTATTTATAACCCGTTAAATGTCTTCTTAGATTTAATGTATTCAACTTGAATTAATTAACGAAACAGACTGTGTAACAACTTCCGTTAATAGCTCTGTATTTTGATATATTCCTTCTTTAACTTCCTACATCAGTTACATACAGTTACATGTGATAAATACGCAGTGTTCGACACTAACGGGAGTCCGGTAGTCCGAGACTCCTGGAAATGAGATTCGGACTTCTTGTTTTTGAGTCAAGGAAGTCCATCGGACTCCTTCAAAACCATCTTTGAATTATAAAAAAATCCCTTCGTTTACTTATTCGTTTCACAAAATCAGAATGTCTGCACAAAGGACATCTAACTCAGAATAGTCATTGTTGAACACTGTCTATACAAACTTGTATTTGAATTTATTTATGGTCACATAAAAATTGTTATAATTTAATATTCACCCTCTACATACTGCAGAAGGAAGTTTTTAATACCAAGTTATGATCGCACACTTCAACCACTGCTTGAGATAAGTAAGAGTTCTTTTTAACAAGGAAGATTATAGACAGCTGGTCTATTGATAGTTTGAAGTGTTTAATCAAATCTAAGTGATCTCGGAAGCATATACAAAACTAGAACAGTTACCATCATTAGGACTATGCACTTGAATAAGTATTTTTCTTTTATCATAAGAAAACCCCTATCTGGTCAACAAGTTTGTTTGTAGAAGATTAATTGTTGATACTTATCATTGTATTATTATGACGAAAATACTTTTATTATCAATTTTATAGTGTATGTAAGCACAAAAACTGAAATTCCATTTACCAGTTTAAGTCAAACGACTTGGAACGCAAAGGACCACAGTCTATTAACAAAATCAATGAATAATAACCCTGTTCACAGTGCTCTGTAATAGCTTAAACAGATGTACCTAGCAAGAGTCCTTATTAGATCAAATGAGCACAACTTGCTTACAGTAAGCTTTTGTGATGACAGTTTGCCTATTGTTAATCATCGTTCCTGCATTGTCTGTTGTCAAAATGTACAATGTTAACACTCTAGAGATTATATTTATTTCCAAAAGTCACGAAACTTTGTAAGAAGATTGGTCTAAATGACAATTGGGTTAATTACAAAACTGCGTTCAAAAACTAGGTTGCTATGTCAAATTAAATGAAAAATTTCTGAACATTCCAGAAGTTACATGTTTACCCAATCCTCATGCAACTTGCTCTGAACGCTTTTTCAAATGGTATATCTGCTGAGTTTGAAAACGGATCAGGTCAACTGAAAAATATGAGTGCCAGCGGGCTAAGACGTTTTCCTTATGTGGGTGTTATGAAACTTTGTGAACAATCAAGAAATCAAATGTTTTGCCAAATCATCATGAAACTATCGGAACAATTGTACTTGATATGATAATGATATTCCAACTGAATTCGAAATTGCTTCTGTCCGTTCCAAAATACGACTTAAGGTGAAAGTAGTTTAGGGAGGGATTACATAGAAGTCATTCTTGTAAATCGTTCGGTCTGTCCGAAGTTTTAAAAAGTTTTGTAAATAATCCCCTGGGGTAAAAATGGACTCACCCCTGAGGGTTACTTGCCACGCCCAAGGACGAAGAAATTTATTTTGACTTACATAAATTATACTGGTCCTATAACAACTTTGTTAAAATCATCCCTCTTGGGTTAAAATTGACCCTGCCCTATGGGTTACTTGTTTAATTATATGTATGTTTTGGAATGTAACGTCCTATAGAAGTCCTCTGCTACAGTTGTTCAAATCATGTCCCCTGGGGTCAAAACTTGCCAGAGCCCGGCACTCAAATTATTTATAAAGACTTGTATAGTAAATATCGATAATTTCTAAAATCTTCTTCTTTGAAACCGCAAGTGTCAGGGGTTTGATATTTGGTGTGTAACTTTAAATAGTTTGCCTCTTTTCTTCTTATAAGTTCTCTCAAATCATGTGTCTGGGGTCGAAACAAGCAACACGGACGTCTGTTGGACTCCTTCAAAATAATCTTTCAATTATAAAAAAATCCCGTTTCGCAAGATCATAATGTCTGCACTTTTGAACATGAAAATATGCCACTCATCATTCTGCTTAAACACATTGACAAAACAAAACAATCCGTAATTATTTATTTTGGTTCCTTGTCGCAGTGCATTCCAGTAGTAATAGGGGAAACTCTCGAACACTGAATCAACCCGATCTTGGTCGTTTTTTTCTCGGAGTTTTTCGCTTTACAAAACTAGCTTTCGCTGAACAGTCTCTAGTCAATATAACAATCATCACACTACCCGTAATTGTTTACACAATGCACGTTTTACGGTCGCCAGGCACTGAAGATCTGAACTTCTGTGAATCAGTTGTGCGTAAATAACCCCTTGTCACTATCAATCGATAATTTCAGGGGCTTTGTGGCATTTTGTTGGCTAGGTTATTTTATTTTTAATATCATGGGGAAAATGTATAAAGCAATGGGCTGTTACACCCAATGCAGAGGATCAACAAGCAAGCATATATATAAATGCATTATCGAAAATAGTATTTTTTGTTTAATTACAATAATTTACTTATATTACTGGCATTTGTGAAATATTTGTTCAATCTGAGATAACAAATGACAACAAATATTGAACAGCGGTCACTTTGAACTTCAATCTGACACCAAACATAAAAAGGATTTAACAATTCATGGATAACATGTGTAATACATTTTAGACTACCTGAAGTATGGTCGGACTCCTAAATTTCATAAAAAGGGAGTCCAAAGAACTCCTTACTTAGAATAGTTAGTGTCGAACACTGAATACGTGTTACGCTCGGCAGATATTGATAAATCAAACCTGCTCCCATAATGCAGCACTATTCACAAAGGAACAACAAAAAAGCCTTAAATAAAGCTGGAGCGATAGTTTTGATGCACTGATCACTCTCTGGATCAGCAGACAATTTATTGCATATCTTTCGGAGGATTCCGGGGATAGTCGATGTATCACGATTGGCATCGATCAATCAAATGCGATACACCCAAATTAGAATGTTTATCATAAACCAGTACATTTCGATTCAATTCTCAATTATTTATGTAAAGGTTTACTATATGAATAAGCTTTAAACTGTTGTACAGTATGTCTTTTTTTTGGTAGAGACGTTGTAACATTGATGATGCTACCGTGGTTGTTGTAAGCTATTTAACTGGTTGCTGCTGTGGCCATTTTTAAATTTGCAAGATTTTACTCATCCCAATAGTAATGAGTACATTTACGTAATAGTAAATGTGAATCATTCTTAAATGCACGTAATGACAAATGAAAAAATATGCAAAACGCATGCAGTTATAAGGAAATTTACTCGAAATGAAATAATTCATCTAAATGGTGTTATTTATAAAAACCGCTTTGAGTAATTGCTTAATTGTTAGTTTTTTGCTTTATCATATAGGTTGGCTTTTTACGTCGACACCACAACAAGTTTGTTTCGGGACGCTGGGATGTTTCTTCGGAGATTCTCCTTTCACTAACACACACCTGTGTTTCAACTTTACATGTTGTTGTTTTTTTCGATCGTGCAACTATTTTTTCTCTTTCAACGTTATTATTCAAACAGATACTCATGTTTACCTGCAGTTTAAAACAGCTGCACTTTGATTTATCTTTGATAATACCGTTTAATACATGTATATTCCTCGCAAAACATAATTGCTCACTTATGTGATAGCATCCGAACATCGCTTGTTCTTAGCATCGTTTGAGATTATATATACGTCTCTAAATAATGCTCGATTGCGCCCATTAACCAGGCTCCATTTTTTATTAACATCGTTAAGCAAACTGAACATGTGCGTGTATCAGTAATAACAAGTGGAGTGAAAATAATGCATCAGTTTAAATGATTAATATCTGTTTAAATCATCTCCTGGCGGCTAATTTTGACAGCGTCTTGGTTTATTGTAATGAATACTAATGCGTTAAAAGACGCGGTGTGATAATGCTTGTTTATTTTGTGTTATATTTCTTTCAATTTGGATTTCACTTTAGTATCGGTATGTTGTTTTGAACTTTTTGTAATTAATGCTGATGTATGTTGCACTAGCGGTTTAGATCACATAAAGTAGGGTTACACGTTTTGTTGTTGTGGTTGTTGTGTGTTGTTATCTTTTCATTTTTGTAAACACCATTCACATAACGATAATTTAAACGCTTGTCTGAGCGATTGCTTTGTTCAAATGGTTCATATTTAATATACAAAGAAAACCGTTAAAAATTTAGTAAAAACCTTTTAATTTGTTTAAAATTGCCGTTCACCTTTCATTGACCATGTACAATTTTGAAAAATACCATACATGTATATATAAAAACGTACGCTAATTAAAATAAGCGACAATTTATTAGTGTGTGACTTAAAATGTCATTCTGTTCATCGTAACGGAGTGATAATTATGCAGTAAAACGCTTACATTATGTTAACACTGAATTACAATTACCATAATTTAAACCGTTGTGTCATTGAACTTTAACTAGATTAAGCACGTTGTTTTAATCAAGACAAGTTATGTAGATTTTCATTCACACTGTACAATAGTTACATACCGCACATATGTTTATCAACGATTAAATATATGTCATTGTTAAATTAAACGTTAAAAAGTTATTTGCAAAATTTCAACGCTAGATGTGGTCTGGTAACATAGATTTAACACGATACAAAATGCTCGTTTTTATTTTTTGTAGCACATTATATTCCATTTTAATTTCCCGCAACGATATCTATTCATACGACACACGAATATTAAAACAGTACATGAACATGTGTTGAATATATTGTCCAACAAAAAAAGAGCTTGTTGTATCTTGTTAAATCTATGTTACCAGACCACATCTAGCATTAAAAATTTGCTAATGCTATTAGGAACACTGATTTTTAACCATATTTTTGCAATTTTGGTGGAAACAAGTGACTATTAAATGTGTACCAAGGTACAGTTAAATCGTCTATTTATAACCCGTTAAATGTCTTCTAACATTTAATTTATTTGACTTGAATTCATTAACAAAGAAGACGGTGTATCAACTTCCGTTTATAGCTCTGTATTTTGATATATTTCTTCTTTAACTTCATACGAGCAGTTAAATACAGTAACATGTGATAAAATACGTGTTACAATCGGCAGATTTTTTATAACTCGAACCTGCTCCCATAATGCTGCACTATTTACAAAGGTACACAGTCTGGATGAGCAGACGATTTATTGCTTAAATTACGGAGGATTCCGTCGATGTTTTACGATTGAAAGTTACAACACAAAGCCTAAAATAGGCCTGGGACGATAGTTTTGATACATCGATCTATCAATTGCGATACACCCACATAAGAAAGTGTATCATAAACCAGTACATTTCGATTAAATTCTCAATTACGTATGTAAAGGTCTACTATATGAATACGCTTTATATATGTGTGTCTTTTCGTTTGATAGAGACGTTGTTAAATTAATCTTGCTACCGTGGTTGTTGTTAACTACTTAACTAGTTGCTGCTTTTGCCATTTTTACGTTTGCAAGATTGTACTCATCCAAAAACTAATGAGTACATTAATGAATTAGTAAATGTGAATCATTCTTAAATGCACGTGATGAAAAAATGAAAAAAAAATACGCCGAACGCATGCAGTTATAAAGAAAATTTACTCAAAAGGAAGTAATTCAACTAAATGGTGTTATTTATATAAACCGCTTCGAGTAATTGCTTGATTGTTAGTTTTTTTGTTTTTTGCTTTATCATATAGGTTGGCTTTTCACTTCGACACCACAACAAGTTTGTTTCGGGACGCTGGGATGTTTCTCCGGAGATTCTCCTTTCAATAACACCGGCGGGCTCCTGCCTCGAGACCCGGATGTAATCGGCACGAAGTTTATGTTGTTCACGCGCAACTCCACGCACACACCGGAAGAGCTATTGCTCAGCGATCATATACGTAAATGCGAATGGAAATCGTTCTGCCGACATAATCTCATTAAAATTATTATCCATGGATATATAGATAATTACCATCGGCCGTGGGTGCGGAAAATGATCAATGCACTACTAAAACACGTGCGTTTTATTTAGTTTTCCGTGTTTCTTTATGTTTTAAACAAATACTCATTATCGTTGTCATCTTCATGATAACCACTGAACTTATCATTATCATCATCAGCTTCGTCTTCTTTTTTATCATCATAATCATTTTGAATAGTCATATCCTCATTTTCGCGATCATCAGTATCATGGTTATTATTATCATCAACATTACAATTAAAAAAAATCAATAAACAGAATCATAATCAGAAATTATCAACCTTGTCGTCGTCGTCATGAGCATCTATATGGAAATAAGCACAAAAAGATATACAAAAGAATTTGTTCGTATTCAAAACAGCAACTTTTCAAAAGTTGAAAGTTGCAATTAACTCAAATAAACAAATCATTAAAAAACAACCGTCTTAAACCTTTCTACAGGATGATTACAACGTTGTTGTTGTCGACTGGAGAGCTGGAGCGCGCGAATTCAACTACTTGCAGTCTGCGGCCAATATTCGGGTCGTCGGGGCGCATGTTGCGCAACTGGTGACTGTGCTAAAGCGCCTGTATGACATCGATCTAAGCACTGTTCATATTATTGGACACAGTCTGGGTGCGCACGCAGCCGGGTATGCTGGTGAACACGTGGAAGGCATCGGCCGAATAACGGGTGAGGATAAATAAAAAAATATATTTATATTTTAAAAAAACAACTAAAATCTATCAGACCAATTTTAGAAAAGAAACGAAAAGCTAAAGAAACGTAACGGAATTGCAGATTGTTGCACTCTGTTCATTTCGCATGCCGTGTAACCTATCGATTCTGGGGCAAAGTAGTTATTTTTTATATTAAAAGTATCCTGCTATTCTTGACAAGCAATGCCTTCTTTTGTTTACAAACTCGTTACATCAATTAACCAGGACTCGACCCAGCCGGGCCGGCCTTTGAGGGAACTGACCCAGCCGTTCGTCTGGATCCAGAAGACGCATTCTTTGTTGACGTCATACACACGGACGCGGAACATATTTTCAGCGGAGGTATTCTAAAGTTAAAGATTAAAAAATGACCTAGAGCTGCCATGTACGTGTATATACTGTTTCCCATGAACATGCAATGGTAATACCAATGTCTACGTATTGGTATCCTGTCAAATGTGGCGTATTGTGAGAAAACTGGGCAAAATTCTTGTGCGTCAAGTGTCATCCCAGATTAGCCTGTGCACTCTGTACAGGCTAATCCGGGACGACACTTTCCGCCTTAACTGGATTTTTGCTAGGCAGTGAATCATTTAAACGAAAAATTCCATAAAAGCGTAAATTGTCGTCCCTGATTAGCCTGTGCGGACTGCACAGGCTAATCTGGGATGACAATTTACGCACAAGATTTATGCCCAGTTATCTCAGAACACGACACAAATCATTGTAACATTCATGACTTGTATATGTATAGGTGTACTGGATTATTAAACACGCTCAGTCCTGAAGGTGCAATCATTGTTTGCTGTTGACTTTAGGCTTCGGGATCAAACAGCCAGTCGGCTCTGTGGATTTTTACCCTAACGGAGGGATGGACCAGCCCGGGTGTCCGACCACATACTTAGCTCAAATAGAATGGTTCTTCACAGGCAATTTCCGTGAGTAGAAACAATACAATGACACTTAAATCATGAGGTTTACTCTAAGCAATGATTGTCCGATGGAAAGCGAAGTCATGCAATGCAATGACGTCATTTTGCCACTTGTTGATGCAAAAGTAGTACTGTCATGGATATTTACGAGTTATTCGCTTACATAGAGTGTGTTCATCGGGAAATAAAACATACGTCACGTGAGCAGAGTGTACACTCAGAATGCTGCGTTGATGTTAAATAGCACAAGTTGTAATTGTAATGCTATATTAGTGACGTCTGACCTTTATTTCAGAGCTAATCAATAACTTCATCTGCAGCCACATGCGTGTCCTCGAATTCTTTACGGAGTCGATCAATTCCGCGTGCCAATTCAAAGCGTCCCTATGTCCGTACATCAACGCCACCTCTTGGAAGGAGTGTCAGGACTGTCAGCGAGGCGCATGCGCGTTGATGGGTTTCGACGTGGACCCTACGTCCAAACCGGGCAGCTACTTCCTGGTGACAAATCCATCGTCGCCTTATTGCTACTAGAATAATATGTTGTAACTGTGTCTTTGATGTAAACGCAAGCCGGTGATAAGTTCCTACTATAACAGTTAAATATTAATAGCAAACTATTATTTTGTAAGTTATTAATTAGTTATTCGTTCTTACGCAGCCAATTGTTACCCTTTAATTTAGGGATTTAGCCTTACTAAAAATGCCGGGAGGGGGCTGAAAATGGGTAGGATGACCTTTTTCGTTAAAAATCGTCGGATGTTAAACTGTGTACATTGCAAGTCACTTAAATTAGCTGTGTCTACTTAAGTAATTATATTCGTCCACTCAGCATATATTCCAGGAAGAATGTTCTTTATTAAAAATAAATGGATGTAAATGGTAAATAAAACTTTATATTACTTTATAAAATAGTCAATAGTCGACACAAACACGTTGGTTGTGTCTGTATTTACGAGATTACAAAACGAAAAGAAAAATGATAAAAAAGGGTGGGGCATATATTTAAATCGTGGGGCATATACATGGAAGGGGCTATATATCATCAAAATGTGTGGTATAAACATGGAAGCCTCCCTCCCACACACACACACACCGTTAGTCCGCTTAAGCTAAATCCTGCCTTAATTGTATTTTGCGCAATTATTTTATTCGGTTTGGAAATTTCACAGACACACTTATCCCTTGTTATATACCAATAATTGTGTTAATGTAAATATGTATATAATTACTTACTTACTACTATAAATACTTATTTTGCTCAATCCTGCAGATAGAACAACATATGTTACGAGTGAAATTAGTGTTTTTTTATCAGTATACACATATGTCTGCTTGCTTATTTACTCAAATTCGAATCTTTCATTTATGGACTAATCAAAACACATATCATAAAAGAGGTATAGTATGGCGTTTTGATTTGTTAAATAACATATAATGGTACGGTGTATTACATATATTGCCATTTGAATAATACTTTCATCTTCTTATAAATAACCTTTTGTTCCTGATTTTCAGCAAGTAGTTGTATTGATTATTTGTATTGTTAAATGTTTATACTGAACATGTGTCAAAATGGATTTATGGTAAATACAATATATATCCATAAAAGCTTTGTCTAATACTTTGGTTTGCTCGTGCGGTAAACGTCTTTGCTCTGAGGCCACATGGTCTATTCACGCATGTGACGCGTACTCCGAACAATTTCTGAGATAAGTCTGCGAACAATCATAATCCGTTGCACCGAAAAACCACGGTTTTCGTATGTATTAGTTCGCCGTGCGGCATCTGTACAAATGTGCTCTCACGTTCCAACAAACGTACATTAAAATGTCGCCCGATGATCGCATACAAGTATTCAATACTAAGAAGACGAGGGTTATGAGAGAACTAGAATTCCGAGTTGCATTAATTATTTCACATCAAAAACCGATATAAAATGTATATTTGAAAACTAACTTTTTGCGTTTTCAATATTACTACAAATCCAAAAAATACAAAAAAAAAACATTACAAAACGCATCCGTAACCCATAATACGGGCTGTAAACGCCTTATCATTGAGAGTTTGTATATTCCAATGAAAATTGCCGGTAAAGTTCAGTGTAATACCAAGGTAGTTAAACTTATGTATGTTTTCTATCGTTTCGATACCGTTAAACGATTCCCACCCCTGTTAGCCCGTCCCCTTTTCTGAAAACAACATTTTTCGTTTGGCAAACATTAACCTCTAGCCAACATTTCTTGCAATATTATTTTAATTTATCTTAGTGAACTTCCACTCTAAAGGAATTGAGTCTTAGATGCGAAACATAGATAGTGTCAAAAATGTAGTTTAAGTTTAGACCGTATTGATATAAAGTTGTGAATGTATGATTTAGTTTTATACGAACGTATACAATAGAAACGGAGAAGTATGCCCCCCCCCCCTTGCGCATACCGACAGATTTCGGTTTTCTGTTGGTTTATTTGCTCTTGAATCAAAATCTAGAGTTCTTTTAAGTGTGTACGTCCGCTGTGTTCTTATGTACTGTTTGTGTGTAATGTGTTCGTCTCGTTCATAGTTCAAAACGATCAGTATCTGTACCTTACGTATCGTACTGCCTAACGCAGTTTTGTAACATGTTTTGTTTCCTGCAAATAAAATCGAACCATGACTTCGAGTCGTTTATATACATGTACATGTATATAGAAATAAGCTTATGTTTGAGATGTGAAATGATATGTGAACAATCAGGTCGGTAACCTCTCTAACAATATTTGTAAAATAGTTAACACGGTTATTATATAGCTACTATTCTCTAGCTGGTTCGGTATTAGCATATGAAGATCTGGTAAGTATCTATATACATTGTATAGCACACATCTTTATCATCCAACTTTCCTACTTGCCAACCTACAATTATCTCATTTACTTCCTCATTTACGATGAAAGAAACGATTCAACTCATACACATGTATTTTCAACACTGACTAAGCAGGATGTACATATAGACGACAGGTAAATGTATAAGAAATATTTAAATAACAATACTTTTTATGATTGTTTGTGTAATATTGTAATGTCTTCTTTAGAAAATATTTATTTCTTAAACAATATACATATGCTTATTTATCATATCTCAAGATATGTAACTTTATTTTTTTATAGTAGTTTGTTGTAAGCTTAAACATAACTATACATTATTTTAACTTCCGCATACGATTAAACAACTCGTATTTCAAACCCGCCATATCTCTTAGTTAACATCACATAAGTTGGAATTGTAAATATTTGGGTATTTACATATTAATACTAGAAAATATTAACTTATTTCTCACAAATATATCCTTCTTTCATAACATATGAATACTAATTAGTCACATATTGACTTTTAGTTATGTATAATGACTCACATTTATCTTCCGGGTGTACATAACGAACTGCCAAAGCAGTTTCGTTATCATAGTGTATATCCATCCTGTTCGACAGTTTCGCATAAACAAATGCATTATTAATAACCGTATATGGTTTAGTGAATATAGTGAACGAGTTCGATCCCCACTGTGGGGCGTTCTTTCGATTTTCCCCAAAGACAGGAGAGTACAGGCTATACCCAGGAAACGATAATCGAAAGGTTTCCAAAAACACATAAAGCTTTCGATGCAATCGAGCTAAAATAAGTACTTTAGGTTCGCTATATACATGTGTGGTCACAATGCAAATGCGAAAATAATTGCCTTTTATCTATTTACTTAAAATCTATTAAGTTACATATCTTGGCCTGATATTACTGCAAGTTGTATCATTAAAAACAAACACATTCTTACACTTTACTGAAAACCATCGACTTCAACTTTCGTATACTGACGAATATGCCGTACCATTTGGGTCAAAAATACAAATACGCCAACAGCTAAAAATAGCTATCACCGCGGTTACAAAATTGTTACCGCGTTGACAATTTTTTCACTGCGGTAACAATTTTGTCACCGCGGTATTAGCTATTTTGCGGTGACAAATTATGACTGTCGGTATATTTTTATACCAGCTCTTACATTTATTCCTTTGGGTCAGTTTTCAACAATTTTCCCTGTAACAAGCCGAGATTTTTCAAGAAAATAATTAAATATTTAACAATAGTTTAAAATAAAATCAAAACGGATGAATAAGGATAGTTGACAATTTTGTCACCGCTGTGATTTCTATTTCTAGGTGTTGGCGTATAAGTACTTTTGACACAAAGGGTACGTCATAGAAGAAAAGTACATGAGAAATAATCGTCATCGTTTTACATTATTGGTGGTGTTCGCGGGGATATGTTCGTGGCCTTTTGTATCTGCTACGATAACATGTGTTCGTCGGAAAATAAAAATGTTGAACTTGTTGAAATTTTGCAAATTAAAATTTCATAGTGAATTTGTTGAAATTCATTTTAATACGCTACCACATATGAACGTCTTCTTTAAGCTACGTCAACTGACAAAAGGACTACGCAAGATATGGGTTTGAGATCAGGTCATTGGTATACCAGGCGATAAAAAACCCTCTTTTGACGAATCTTTGCAAAGGTTTACGAACTAGTATGACATGCAACGAATATTTGTGTATCAATCCGAATTTTATGACAAATGACACGCTAATTGCAACGAGTGGTTGACGTACAGAACACAAACGACATGCCCCTAAATACGTATTATTACGAGGCGTTACTAGTATATATTAATCAAATCAAATCTAACGCATCCGAATTTCTAGGTCTGATTAAGGTATATCTCCTGTTTTAAGTTCTTGTAGAAATTTTGGGGAAATCATAACTTGTGTTATACAATGGCTAATAACATCATGGGTTCCATCAAAGTAAACCAAAAATGGGAAGATTGTGAGACATACTCTCATTTAAAATATTTTGAGCATTGATTTCCCTTTGGAACTTGGGCTCTGTTATTCCAGTTTTCAAATAACAGTTATGAAAGATAGAAAAATAGCTTTTGATAGAACTGAAGATGAATATTAAGATCATCGGTTAAATTACAAACGGCAAAACGTTATTGTTAATTCTGTACACATTATTATGTCCTTATAAAATGCCTTGTGCAAAGTTGTGTGTGGAAGTATTTTACCACGACGTTGTTAAGAAAGATATAATAAATTTTGTCAGGATGGCTACCTCTGTAAACATTTTTACCGACAAGGAAACTAACAAGTGGCTGAAAGCATACGTAGCATTGAAGCTTACAAAGAAAGCATTGGCCTCTTTTGTGTAGACGGAGATTCAAAAGATTTACTTATCAGTCGGAAAAAATATGGGAAAATGGCTTCATGGAGAATGAGAAATGCCAAACGAACGAAAATTTTACGGATTCGACCGATTGCTACATTACAAATACATCTACACCAGTCGATCAACCAGTCCAGCGTCCGGAAATTATATGTGATCAGGTCAGGAATAATGTCACCAACATACACCTACAACATGCACCTTCTTGGACGAACATCTGTGAGGAGGCGTGGCTTCCTGTAGATGCTTGGCAACTGGCCAAGTGTTTTCTTCCTCCAGGCGGCTGCAAGGGCGTAACCTCGTTTCAAGAGCTGGACTTGAGTGACTTGATCAGTATCATGCAGAACTGCGTGCACTTTGACACGTGTTTTTCCTTCCAAACATCGGCCGTATCGGAAGAGCCGCATTTGCTGTTCACTAAGGTAATTTATAACTATTTAATATGATCAAATACAATATGTATTACTTGTAGCATAAATCAAGGCAAAAGTAAATCGTCTTTACTATTTATTTCAATTTCAAGAGAAATACTTGCTTGTATAATTTATAAAACTATATCCTAATATTAAAAAACTCAGGCTAAGTAGGTTCCTACTAAATAATAGTTTGAACCTACCAATTGTAAAGTAGGTAACTACTAAATATAATGTGGCAGTTGCTGGGAAAATGTGTATTATGGCTCCACAATTTCGGGTTTTTGTACACGTCATTTCCACTTTGTTTTAGAAATGAATTTAAAGAAATATAGGCTTCTATTATTTTGCGAGATATTGACATAAACGTTATACCACTGTATACTACAAAATGACTCGTAATCTAATTACTACTAATTACAATAACAACAAGCGTATGCTACATTAATCTGTAATTGCATTTCATTCATAATTCGACACATAAAACAATTTATTTTTGTCCTCTCATATAAATTTTTTCATATGGTTTCCACGGTAACAAAATTGAAAAAAAGTGTTTCAGTTAAACATTTAGTTTTTGTGATTATTTAGTTAGACAAACCAAAATACAACAATCAAAAATGTAGATTTTAAAGCCACACAACTTATTTGGCATAGTAAATTAAGTATAAATAAGAAACATATTTTATCTATGCCAATTAGAATATATCTGGTGGTTACAAGGTAGAAATCCGTCTTTTTTTGCGCTTTAAAACTTAAAAATAGTCTCGTTTGTCGAAATGGACGTATACGTCTAGAAATCCTACTTTCGGTTTTAAAAGCGGTACCGTTTGAAAAATAATAAATTACTTGCTAACTAGGCTAGAGATTTATTTTTATCTATGCCAATAAGAATATATCTGGTGGTTACAAGGAAGAAATCCGTCTTTTTTGCGCTTTAACACTTAAAAATAATCGCGTTTGTCGAAATGGACGTATACGTATAGAAATCCTACTTTCGGTTTTAAAAGCGGTACCGTTTGAAAAATAATAAATAACTTGCTAACTAGGCTATAGATTTAATGAAAATTTTGCACACTTTCAAATTGCATCTATATGTATTGATTAACATGTACTTCATTTCAAGGCCCGGGGCTTTAACATGTTTTCATATTTATATTCATATTTAAGGATCAACTTCAAAATATCATGAGTATAGAATTGATAATAATTTTACAGCATTTTTGTGTGGACATTATTTGGGCAAACATAACACGAATGCGTACTTCAGCTGTAAGACTTTTCTTTTAAAAAATACATGTTATATGTGAAATATTGCCATGGCAAGTTAAGTTTAAACTTTGAACGCTCCTAATGTGCAACCGGAAAAGAAAAGTAGTTACTAGGTAACAATTAAAACAATAAGTATGTAATTTATACATCAAAATGTTGTGAACAATTCATAAAATTATCAAATTGATTTTGAAATAATAATACTAATAAAACTCATTGACGTATGGGGACATTGAATCAGATATCAATCTTTTTGAAAATAACATAAATCGTATGGGATAAAAACAGAAAATTATTATAACTTGATAGGGTAAATCCGTCCATGGAAATAATATTAAAATTATATTAACATTAAAATGAATTGTGTATGAAACAAAAACAACAGCACATTATTAACTAATTACCGTTAAATAGTGTCAGTTGAGCTTGATAATTAGTAGATAAAAGCTACTTAAGAAATCAACCAAGAACAATATTGGATGAGCTATATATTATATGTAAATGTATTTAACCATGACAACCACCTAAACGAAATGAAAATAAGGATGATTAATAGGGGTTAGTTTCCACAGTGAACGTTTCAAATGTGTCATGTTAATTCAACTTAGTTCATACATTCAATCATGGCAAGAGTATTGAAGAAATACTAATAAAACAATAGTAATATTTTGTATATAATGTAGCACATGTTCATAATACTTTAGGTGCTAACTATTATTTATTTATATTGCCAATCCGTAAATAGTTTAAACAGTTTTAAATAAAATAAAAACCACGACGCTTTGTGTTTATAATCATTTCATATGACTTCATAAAGGTGCTCCGCGTAGAAAGAAAAGTACTTCACTTCCCGGACAGTGACTATTCGGACACCATACTTCAAGACTACTTCATGACACTGACCTCCCTCATGCAAGGCCATAGGTCCCAGGATCAAGAAACGCGTGCTCTACTAACAGGCAATTTGATGCGACTTGTAAGTGCTGATAAATATAGCAAATTGAACATTTGTAGGCGGTAAACATATTTCACATTTATACATGAATTAAATGTTTACATGGTGTGCATTCATTTAATTGATTTAATTGAACGTTTTCTTTCCAAATTGAATAATTATGATTATATATTTAATTGTGTGTAGTATTAAGTTAAGTTTCAATACCACGCTCTGAATAATTTGTTACACGTCCCTAAATCATAATACAACTTAACTATATTTGTCTACGCAAGTGCATTCAAAGTATTAAACAAAGTGTTACACAGAAACAGTAAGGATGCCTCATTCTAGTTCTTTGAACCGTTATCTGGCAAATTAATATAACACGTTAAAAAGAAATTTGGTGTAAAGAGTAAAATGTAAACACAAAATTTTTGACGTTTAAATGCAATCTTTTTTAATACTCATTTTCATAGCAATTTTGACTTATCTTACTCCAAACAAAAAAACGTTTTAGTTTAAACATATTTTATTTCAGGAACAAACATATTATATACAAAGTATGCATTCGTAGTTACAATTGATTTACATGTTCCGAAAATGGATAAGAACGAAAGACCAAGTCTTGTTTAGTTCTTCTCCGTAAACAGTTTTGAACAAAAAACGTTTTGAGAAGTGGTCATGACAATCTCGCACCTTACATTAAAATGGTAAGTAGATACAAACACTTCATTTAAATATTCATGGCGTCATACATTTTGCAATAAAACGAATAGTTACAGAAAGATGAAATGCCAATACCCCAAACTGAAATGGTCGATATTCTGCAAGATGCTAGGCGAATTCTGCAGACTGCAAAGACAGAGAGAGAACGATATTTCCGAAGGAAAGTTGACGAAATCAATCACTTCACGCAAGACTGTTTAAAGAATTCACAAGAGAGTTCATTACGACCCTCTAAAGGTAATGGATTATTATGGTTAAGTGTAACCCGCACTAGTATACGTTACTGTATTATCATACACATCTACACCCATAAACATCCAAGTAATACTATACATAAACTTTGATGTTAAAAGGCGAGGTACGGTAGCAGAGGGTCGATCGTACTAGTCTAATAGGTGAAGTGAAAGTGAGCAAAATAATAGCTGTTATCAATGATGTCGGATCGCGTTTAATGCATTTTCGCCGGTATTTATGATAGGTTATTGTAATTAAGCTTGCTTTATATAATGAAAAAAAACATACGGTTGTCGGAAGATTTTGTCACAAAAACAAATATTGTCCCCATGGAAATAAAAATGTTTAATGGTAAACTTTAGTGGTTTTATAATAAAAGCAAATACTGTTACACAGAAAGTGTCCATAAATAAAGGGTTTGAATGATACAATTTGGATGCTGATGTATGAA
Organism: Dreissena rostriformis; assembly: GCA_007657795.1. Lineage (NCBI taxonomy): Eukaryota > Metazoa > Mollusca > Bivalvia > Myida > Dreissenidae > Dreissena > Dreissena rostriformis. The sequence goes on from VMBQ01001695.1 coordinate 72,477, forward strand.
GATTAACAGTCAAAGAGACAAAACGGCACACCCGTCTTTCACAATATGATAAAATAAACATGAACTTTATTATGTACAAGATATGTTATGGATTATGGAATGATCAACTGATGCAATATTCTTAGTTATAGATTTGACCGTTAAATGTACAATGTATTACTGTTCTGGTGATTTGAGATTTTTTCAACAGTTGTTAAATAAGTTATTAAGTCAAAGCCGAAAATCAAACAAGAACCGACACCGCTGTCCTTGCAAGTTGAAAATGTATCATCAAATGTTAAAGGGACTTGTTCACAGATTTTGGCATGTTTTGAAGTTTGTCTTTAAATGCTTTAAATTGATAAATATAAGCTCCAATATAAAAACAAGAATAAAAAAAAACAAAAAAAAAACAAACAAACACACCAGGGCTCGAACCTTTTGACCCATGGAGTAAAAGCCAAGCGCCGAAACCACTTATCCATCGGTCTTCACGTGTGTGTGTGTGTGTGTGTGTGTGTGTGTGTGTGTGTGTGTGTGTGTGTGTGTGTGTGTGTGTGTGTGTGTGTGTGTGTGTGTGTGTGTGTGTGTGTGTGTGTGTGTGTGTGTGTGTGTGTGTGTGTGTGTGTGTGTGTGTGTGTGTGTGTGTGTGTGTGTGTGTGTGTGTGTGTGTGTGTGTGTGTGTGTGTGTGTGTGTGTGTGTGTGTGTGTGTGTGTGTGTGTGTGTGTGTGTGTGTGTGTGTGTGTGTGTGTGTGTGTGTGTGTGTGTGTGTGTGTGTGTGTGTGTGTGTGTGTGTGTGTGTGTGTGTGTGTGTGTGTGTGTGTGTGTGTGTGTGTGTGTGTGTGTGTGTGTGTGTGTGTGTGTGTGTGTGTGTGTGTGTGTGTGTGTGTGTGTGTGTGTGTGTGTGTGTGTGTGTGTGTGTGTGTGTGTGTGTGTGTGTGTGTGTGTGTGTGTGTGTGTGTGTGTGTGTGTGTGTGTGTGTGTGTGTGTGTGTGTGTGTGTGTGTGTGTGTGTGTGTGTGTGTGTGTGTGTGTGTGTGTGTGTGTGTGTGTGTGTGTGTGTGTGTGTGTGTGTGTGTGTGTGTGTGTGTGTGTGTGTGTGTGTGTGTGTGTGTGTGTGTGTGTGTGTGTGTGTGTGTGTGTGTGTGTGTGTGTGTGTGTGTGTGTGTGTGTGTGTGTGTGTGTGTGTGTGTGTGTGTGTGTGTGTGTGTGTGTGTGTGTGTGTGTGTGTGTGTGTGTGTGTGTGTGTGTGTGTGTGTGTGTGTGTGTGTGTGTGTGTGTGTGTGTGTGTGTGTGTGTGTGTGTGTGTGTGTGTGTGTGTGTGTGTGTGTGTGTGTGTGTGTGTGTGTGTGTGTGTGTGTGTGTGTGTGTGTGTGTGTGTGTGTGTGTGTGTGTGTGTGTGTGTGTGTGTGTGTGTGTGTGTGTGTGTGTGTGTGTGTGTGTGTGTGTGTGTGTGTGTGTGTGTGTGTGTGTGTGTGTGTGTGTGTGTGTGTGTGTGTGTGTGTGTGTGTGTGTGTGTGTGTGTGTGTGTGTGTGTGTGTGTGTGTGTGTGTGTGTGTGTGTGTGTGTGTGTGTGTGTGTGTGTGTGTGTGTGTGTGTGTGTGTGTGTGTGTGTGTGTGTGTGTGTGTGTGTGTGTGTGTGTGTGTGTGTGTGTGTGTGTGTGTGTGTGTGTGTGTGTGTGTGTGTGTGTGTGTGTGTGTGTGTGTGTGTGTGTGTGTGTGTGTGTGTGTGTGTGTGTGTGTGTGTGTGTGTGTGTGTGTGTGTGTGTGTGTGTGTGTGTGTGTGTGTGTGTGTGTGTGTGTGTGTGTGTGTGTGTGTGTGTGTGTGTGTGTGTGTGTGTGTGTGTGTGTGTGTGTGTGTGTGTGTGTGTGTGTGTGTGTGTGTGTGTGTGTGTGTGTGTGTGTGTGTGTGTGTGTGTGTGTGTGTGTGTGTGTGTGTGTGTGTGTGTGTGTGTGTGTGTGTGTGTGTGTGTGTGTGTGTGTGTGTGTGTGTGTGTGTGTGTGTGTGTGTGTGTGTGTGTGTGTGTGTGTGTGTGTGTGTGTGTGTGTGTGTGTGTGTGTGTGTGTGTGTGTGTGTGTGTGTGTGTGTGTGTGTGTGTGTGTGTGTGTGTGTGTGTGTGTGTGTGTGTGTGTGTGTGTGTGTGTGTGTGTGTGTGTGTGTGTGTGTGTGTGTGTGTGTGTGTGTGTGTGTGTGTGTGTGTGTGTGTGTGTGTGTGTGTGTGTGTGTGTGTGTGTGTGTGTGTGTGTGTGTGTGTGTGTGTGTGTGTGTGTGTGTGTGTGTGTGTGTGTGTGTGTGTGTGTGTGTGTGTGTGTGTGTGTGTGTGTGTGTGTGTGTGTGTGTGTGTGTGTGTGTGTGTGTGTGTGTGTGTGTGTGTGTGTGTGTGTGTGTGTGTGTGTGTGTGTGTGTGTGTGTGTGTGTGTGTGTGTGTGTGTGTGTGTGTGTGTGTGTGTGTGTGTGTGTGTGTGTGTGTGTGTGTGTGTGTGTGTGTGTGTGTGTGTGTGTGTGTGTGTGTGTGTGTGTGTGTGTGTGTGTGTGTGTGTGTGTGTGTGTGTGTGTGTGTGTGTGTGTGTGTGTGTGTGTGTGTGTGTGTGTGTGTGTGTGTGTGTGTGTGTGTGTGTGTGTGTGTGTGTGTGTGTGTGTGTGTGTGTGTGTGTGTGTGTGTGTGTGTGTGTGTGTGTGTGTGTGTGTGTGTGTGTGTGTGTGTGTGTGTGTGTGTGTGTGTGTGTGTGTGTGTGTGTGTGTGTGTGTGTGTGTGTGTGTGTGTGTGTGTGTGTGTGTGTGTGTGTGTGTGTGTGTGTGTGTGTGTGTGTGTGTGTGTGTGTGTGTGTGTGTGTGTGTGTGTGTGTGTGTGTGTGTGTGTGTGTGTGTGTGTGTGTGTGTGTGTGTGTGTGTGTGTGTGTGTGTGTGTGTGTGTGTGTGTGTGTGTGTGTGTGTGTGTGTGTGTGTGTGTGTGTGTGTGTGTGTGTGTGTGTGTGTGTGTGTGTGTGTGTGTGTGTGTGTGTGTGTGTGTGTGTGTGTGTGTGTGTGTGTGTGTGTGTGTGTGTGTGTGTGTGTGTGTGTGTGTGTGTGTGTGTGTGTGTGTGTGTGTGTGTGTGTGTGTGTGTGTGTGTGTGTGTGTGTGTGTGTGTGTGTGTGTGTGTGTGTGTGTGTGTGTGTGTGTGTGTGTGTGTGTGTGTGTGTGTGTGTGTGTGTGTGTGTGTGTGTGTGTGTGTGTGTGTGTGTGTGTGTGTGTGTGTGTGTGTGTGTGTGTGTGTGTGTGTGTGTGTGTGTGTGTGTGTGTGTGTGTGTGTGTGTGTGTGTGTGTGTGTGTGTGTGTGTGTGTGTGTGTGTGTGTGTGTGTGTGTGTGTGTGTGTGTGTGTGTGTGTGTGTGTGTGTGTGTGTGTGTGTGTGTGTGTGTGTGTGTGTGTGTGTGTGTGTGTGTGTGTGTGTGTGTGTNTGACACACTTGATACAGATTTCGAGGCGAACGGATCGGTAAAGATCCAATCATTTAGTTATCAGAATGTTATTGTATGACTGAAACTATGAACTATAATAGATATTAAATTGGACTAGAATTCGTATATGGCGTTGTTGTTGAATATTTCGTTTCACCTTATACGGAGTAATTAATATTATTGGAAAGGGACGGACTTGCCCTATTCGCAATGTAGCAAAATGTAATTGATGCGAATCTCGTCATTATGGCAATATGCGCATGACGTGAAAACGAACAATAAGCGACTACGTGACACGTAAAAAGTCGAAAATTCATAAGAAACAACACATTTTGCTTATTGCGCAACATCACGACCGCCATTATGAGGCAGAATCGGTGTTACGGAAAGAAGACATTTCATTGGGTGAAAATAAAATTGGTTAACTTGTTCTATAATTTACGACTCATTCAACCAATCGATAACAAGATAAAATTTAGCGCGTTCCAACAATAACATGTATACTGTTTGAACTTATAATATAATATTTGGTGTATTTTCTACTTTTTCTGAGTATTTTTGTTCGATAAAGAACGATGTATTTCGAAGGAAAATTTAGTTACTGAAAAACGTATGTGGAGTTTAAACCGAAGTTCTTGTTTAATTGTGAAAAATCGACCAAAAATCGCCTTCCGTCGTAACTGACATTTGGACGTCGAGAATTACACACTTCGATTTTGGGTTCATATTTGTGAAACTTTTAGCTGTTTTGGACATACTTGGTGGATTTTCATCACATAAACGGTGTTTAATCATAGATTGATGCTTCCTACTGGCAACCACAACGACATTTGTGTGCATTATTAGATCTTTCATGCTGTTGCATAGCGTTATTAAATACACCTGTGAAATCATCGTTGGATACCTTTTCTTTTATTATATATATAAGGACCAATTTTTTTTTTCAAGTACCTGTGGACCTTACCATCTGTCTTCTTTTGGGTTGCCATTTATTTTATACTTTGTATAACCATCCACGTGTTGTTACAAAATATAACGATAACAAAAGAAATCGAAATTTTTCAATCGTTTCGCGTCTGAGACGCTTTAAAATTTGATCAATTTATAACGATGATTTTTCGTAAGCGAAAGGGTATTTTCATGATAAGTCTGCGGCATTAGTGTAATTTCGCACACTGATGTACATTGTTCATTTATTTCTTGAATCTGTGACAAAAAGTTGAAAAATTCTCATTTTGATAAACTGTGAACAAGTCCCTTTAAAATTACGCCACAACTTGTAAAGTTGTGTGTATTGGAATACAAAAATATATTGAAGACTTAAATGACACTTTCTTGATTGTTTACTAATTTAGCGGATTATTAGTTCTGACTTTTTTAAATTATCCAGTTGAGTCGGCAGTTTTTGTACTAAGAAAACACAGAAAATGTTGGCGTACTAAACACTTGAAATCATGACTGTTTTGAATAGTCAAACGTCCTACAAGCGTCAAAATGTCAACTGTAACCATCCGTTTCATAACAGGGGAGCAAAGTAACCTCATGTTTCCGCAACTGGTGGTTTTGGAAATTTGAAATATGTTTGCGTATGACAATTGTCTTTTAATGAGTGCGTTTATAAAAATTGCAATATACACATCAATTAAAGACAATTATGTACCTAACAGATTGTTGACATAAGGACGAAGTTTCACTCAAATTTGTTTGTACTGCAACACCGTTTGCGGAATATGTGTATGCTGTATTGCATATTCAGATATATAAAAAAATAGTATGATGCCAAGAAAACGGATTAGACAACGGAAAACTGCAAAATAAGAATATTTACTCATCTAACCACCAACGGGACGCCATTTACAGTTTATATGGAGACACAAATAAATCTAGATTAGGCGTTACGATTGAGTTTCTCTTATTATGACACATGTTGTGTTACATATTTCACATGCGTTAAGAAATACAAAAGATATTTGGCGTGTTTTGTTATTACAATGTTCAAACTTTAGACAATAGACATAAACACAAACAGTGTTCTATGTAATTTGTAATACAATTTCAAATTGTTTCCGTTTTAATGGCGGTAAATGAAATACTATGCTTAGAAACCGAAGGAATGTTTTGTTGAAAGTGTTTTAACAACAACTATTTGAAGCCAAAGTATAGGTAAATAACACCATAAGTGTGGCTACATTATAATTTGTTATATATGGTTATGTTCAACTATTGAGCGGCATATGACAATTTTGTCTAACGATTGGTCCATCAATGTTTAGAGCTTGTAGTGTAAGGAGGGGCTGCTTTGTGGGTTCGTTGCAGGACATTTCGTTTAAATATACACACAAAAGGTTTATAGTACATAAGAAAATCAACGTATAAATAACACAAGTATTTATGTTTAGAAAAATGCCACTTTGTGTTCTCTTAATACAGACCCGCATATCCTACAGCACACATCTACATAATGTAATAACTGAGCAATCGCGAACACTGGACATGAATTATCTATTCGTTAACGGTTAACTACTGTTTCATTTAGTATAAATTCTAATACTGGTTAATGTCTATCAATACGCAGTTTTGTTATTTAACTCAAGTCTATTAATTCGCATTTCTATTTTTTTTTGTCAAAACTTACTATTTTAATAAACTTACACGATCACACACATTTTAACATATGTATTGTTTTACGCAACGTTATATACTTACATACACACTCGTAGTGTATTTATATATTTTATATTATAACTATTTTCCAGAAACAAAATCACACATAAGTCACACAAGTAGGACCATTTGGTTACAATTTGGGTAAGCTTATCAAATATAAAAGCATAATTGTCTGTAACAAACATAGTGTTCAATGAAATATTGAGATAAGGAATCATGAGTTAATGGGTTTGCCCATAAACATACGTTAACAGTTAGTTATGAAAATGTCGCACGAATAAGATCATTTTACTTAATAGCTAGGACGGCTTTTAGCTAACTGTAACGACTTATTTTACTTTACGACGCAAAAGCAGTTGCTGTACGCTGACATATTTCATAAAATTTCTAAATGCACCAGTTATAGTACATGAAACAGGGAAAAACAGTTGGAATTTTGACGCGTATATGGCGTTTGCTTATACAAAACAGTCAATGGTTCAAGTCTTTTGTACGGGTAAAATGAATCAATGTAGCACACCCCGTGCATAATGATTCCGTCAAATCAAGAGGGTAAATACACATCCGGGTTAAATCATCTAAAACTCATTCGTAATACATCATCTTTGATACCAGATAGACGTTTTCTCGGTGACATATATTGTCCTATTAGTATTCCAAACTGGCATATGTCTTTAACGTATGCTGTTGTTGTACGTACACGGTAAAGTTATCCTATTTACAGGTTTATCGTTTAGGATATGAACTGTATAGGGGTCGGTCGCATTAGATATGAAGCTAAATGTAATCTGATTGTGTGTGTTTGCAATGAAATCAATAAAAATGTTTAGGTTAAATGCTTTTTCTATTGATACGATTGTAAGTTGAACGAATATTCATTCGTTGAACTAAACTGACTTTTATCAACCTTCATATATTGAAAAAACAATTACTTGGTTATACACTCAATTGAAAACATAAGAGTTGTCAATGTTGTTGCCTTTGTGCGTGCCGTGATAAAGACATAAGTATCGTCGAAAAAATGAATACAGCAAAAACCCGACGCATTTTAAAGCCACACACCTTGAAATGAAATACATGTTAATCAATACATATAGATGCAATTTGAAAGTGTGCAAAATTGTCATTAAATCTATAGCCTAGTTAGCAAGTAATTTATTATTTTTCAAACGGTACCGCTTTTAAAACCGAAAGTAGGATTTCTATACGTAAACGTCCATTTCGACAAACGCGATTATTTTTAAGTTTTAAAGCGCAAAAAAGACGGATTTCTACCTTGTTACCACCAGATATATTCTAATTGGCATAAATAAAATTAAATCTATCGCCTAGTTAGCAAGTAATTTATTATTTTTCAAACGGTACCGCTTTTAAAACCGAAAGTAGGATTTCTAGACGTATACGTCCATTTCGACAAACGCGATTATTTTTAAGTTTTAAAGCACAAAAAGACGGATTTTTAACTTGTAACCACCAGATATATTCTAATTGGCATACTAGATAAAATATGTTTCTTGTTTATACTTAAATTTACTATGCCAAATAAGGTGTGTGGCTTTAAATTATGGAAAATAAACATTCGTAAAATAACGTTTTTTTCCGACATAAACCAGACAGCCGTGATTTTAAGCCAATTTCAATATGCCGTATTTTCTACAGATGGTATATCAGTGATGTCTGGTTCCTTAATACCCAGGCCTCGAATGAAAGAGCCTCCCATGGATCCCAATGCGGTAATTGAACTGGAGCGCTCGACGATACTACTCACACAGAAGTTAAAAAGTGGTCAGTTTGGCGACATCTGGAAAGGTAAAGTTATATGTATAAAATTAATTTACCGTTTTTACTGATGTTATTTAATGACAATATAAAGAAGTGAAACTCCAGTTGCTCCAGCAGTATTGCAATCCTATTACACACACGTTCGTGGTCCTTTATATATGGCAAGTGACCAATTGCTAAAACAGTACGGCACAGTACGAAACGTTTGGAAATTCATATATATGATTGAAATAAGCGTATTCAAGAATAAATACACATGCGCATGTGTGTAGATTTGCATTAACAATGTAAAACGGTTATGTATGCCATGTAACGTTTATTATTTTTGAACGACTATGAATTTACTATGGCAACTGAAAATCAACATCATTTGGGTGAGCTGTGTTAAAAGAATTATTATACGCATATAATTATCAACACTCAGTTGCCTTTCTATTACTTGTAGAAGAGTTTGCAACCTATTGTCTGAAAGTATAAAAAAAAACGAACAATTAAATTATGTCTTCATATTTTAGGCACTTGGAACGGTACAACGAACGTTACCGTCAAAACCTTAACGGATAAGACGGTTTCAAAAGAAGCTTTCCTCCAGGAAGCTTCTATCTTAAACAAGTGTCAACATGAAAATATCGTACAGTTGCATGGAATATGTTCGAAAAGTGATCCGGTATGTATTATGACTGAAGACTTTAAGGAACGTTTGTTGGACTTATTGCAAAGCAACGACGGGCGCACTACAGTCTTAGCTGGCCGAATGAAGTTTGCAAAGCAGGTATACTGTATGCAGTTTTCTAATATGTATAGCTCTACAACATTGACCTGGCACTTGTGAACTCCATTAGCATAGCAAGTACGCATGGATTGTTTCCTCAATTCCTTATTTTATTATTTCAGGTTTCGAGTGCTATGGCATATTTAGAGAACTTAAATATCATACACAGGGACCTTGCAGCACGAAACGTTTTAATCAGCAATGCAGGAAATGCCAAGGTGGCTTGTTTTCATTTTGCAAAAGTAACGGGCAATGGTACGCTCTGCAATGTTAACCTCTTCTTGACTGCAGGTAGAATTGAAAAAAATGCATTTCAACCCAAAATAAATTTACTTTTAAAACTGTTAATATTTTGAAAGTCTCATATATTTTGTGGTTTGAACGTTAAGAAGTAATCCTCACATAAAATAGTTCAAAATTAAATTCAATAACAAACTTATTAGAGCTTTAAAATAGGCCAGATATAGGACATCACAATTTATATTAACATAATACAATTCCTGTTTGTATAATGTGTATTGTTTCACTATATGCTGTTATGCTTTTTTGGTTTTCTGTCGCGGGGATATGAGTGAGAAAAAAGTCAATAGCTTTTTTTCATATTCTATATTAGTGGGCGAACCCATGAGTACATTAAAAAAAACAATCGCTGTGTTCAAGTTATATGCACCGTCAGCTATTCCATGATTGAATGATTAAACGAAACAATTGCCTTTTGTTCATTCTATATGCATGGCAGGAAACCGCTAAGTGAATGAAAAAATATTTTCTATTTTCCTGTTGTATACATGCAAGGATAACCCATGAGTGAGGAAAAAACATTTGCTGTTTTACTGTTATACGTATGGTGCGCTAAACCATGAAAGAGTAAGAGTAATGGGTGTTTTAAAGAGGTGCTGCATATTGAATTGAGGTACATTGTTACAACAGAGGGGAGCGAATTCATACTGTTTTTAGTACAATAAATGTGTATTGTATGATGAGTTATTTTTCATTGTTATGTACTCTGTGGGATATTGAATGTTTTAATTGTTCAGATGTTAAACAATATATGTACTTATACGTCATTGGTTTCCACCAAAGCCTTAAGTAGTTGTTTTCATTTAAAAAATCGTACTGTGCAAGGTGGTGTCGTTCATACCTATTCCCGACAATTGCGATTTAGACTACGTCCGTGCTTCACTACTAAATACAGTCTGCACGTATGTCATTAAACGGGAAACTGATGAAGAAACCAACATTTTCGAATTTAATTTGTTTATACTTTCAGCTTATATTTATTATTTTTCCTAAACGGCAATTGTTATTCTATTAATACAAACTGGGTATTAATAGTCTTTTTTTCATGAATTATTGTACGAATATTTGTTCTTCTAACTATACAGTTCAGTTTGTTGGGAAGTTGAGTAGTCATTTCAAGACTAGGCTATAATAAAACATGCTGTACAATAAATTGATTGAAATATAGTATGAACTACTCTTAACGTATAGTGAAAATTTGTCAATTCTTTGTTATGTTGAAGCGTGGTCAAAATGTGGTTGAGATTTTTAAATCGCCTTTTGTTTGTGGTGCGTCGTCCGTCGCTCATCATGATTTGGTAAACTCTAATTTTAACGTCATCTCCTCCTAAACTGCTGCACAGGTTTTAACGACACTTTACATTTGGCGAACCTGGCTTCAAATTTGTTAAAATCATTCCAATTCGCTAAATATGTTGGTGACCGACGGTAAACTTTATTTAAAAAATTAACAAAATCTGAAACCAAAAGGTTTTATTTGGTGTGTAACATGGTATAATTGTTGTCTACACAGTTAGTTCAATTCACGCCCATTGAGACAACGGGCCGCGCTCCAGTTATCACATGGTTTATTTAAACTTATAAAGCAAACTATCTTTGTTGTAATCTCCAAAATCACAAGTACCAGCAGCGATTGTATATTTGGCATGGCATTTGAGAGTGTGGTCCTGTTCAAAGTTTGATTCAATTCATGCTCCTGAACAATCACCAAGCCCTAGGCCCACGGTACTTACATAGTATTGTATTGTAAAATGATGTTGGAGGTTTAGTGATGTGAAACTAAAAGCCCAGAGGTTGTGGATTTAGGGTGTTACTTTTGTAACGAATACCTTTGGGGTCTGAACTGGGTTTTCCCCGTTGGTACATTCTTTATAAAGTCTTTATTAATAACTTTAAAATATGTTTTTCTTAAAACATTACACAGCTGATGTATTAATGGCAATATTATCGCTCTTGTTTATAAGGTGTGATTTTAAAGAATATAATACTGCGATGTATTAAGAACGTTTAGAACGATACCATGCTTACTTTACATAACATATAAGACATAAAAAGATGTCAATTTTGGGAAGACTTATTCAATAAACAAAATCATGTTGGAAATCCAAACGATAGGCTTGGTCCCGGCGCTGTTTGATTTGGAGAGGTTAAACTGGAAATCCACGTTTCCTCAATCTGGAGTTTATCAAATAATCACATATAATTATTTATGCATGTTTTGAAATTAGCTATCACTAAATGTTTCAATGTTTATAGTGCCATTTACATCCACATTGACTCAACTATCATGACATACAATGCCATTGATATTCAAACCTTTTAATAGCAGATACGTTGGCTCTCAGATGGGCCGCACCAGAAACTTTCGTAGACTACAAACACTCCATCAAATCAGATGTGTGGAGTTATGGAGTGCTTCTCTTTGAACTGGTTACCAATGGTCAACACCCATATGAAGGTACGTTTATACACTTCTCGATGCGAAATAAAAAGCATTGTCTCAGTTGAAATCAAATGACACAAATAATTTCAGCCTTGATATACACAATGTACGTGTTTCACTTCCGAACAATGAGTCGTTTATGTCGTTTGTCGTTTTAAACGAGCAAGGAATTTTGTTGCCATTGGTAATGCATATATGTTTGTGCTATTTATGTTAAAATGACTTAAACATCAAAACGATAACAATGTCAATCATTGTTTACCTTTAACATGCATTGACAATCGTAATATACGTATTCATAACGACTAAGAACACCAAATGATTGAGTCCGTTAAATTAATTCTGTAGTTGTTACCCCCTTATAGGTTACTTGTACTAGGCAAGGTTTCAAATATAACTAGCATTATTTCTTCAAATGCTCTTTGTCGTTGTGAAATATATATTACATATGTTATGATTTCTATTCAAACTGGAAGAAATGAGCAGAACGGACATGGTTGAAATAGTTCCTCGGGGCTACAGAATGACAAGACCTGTCGACTGCCCGGATGCAATTTACGAGATAATGCTGCAATGCTGGGATAAAGATCCGGAGCTTAGACCAAGTTTCGAATATCTCGAACATTTTTTTAAAAATTCTTCGATCGAACAGATAGCATGTAAGTTTGTTTGATGGGCAATCTTGCGATACCCTTTCGTAAGAAGGCATGATGCTTGTATGACAAGCTGAAAACGGAACCAAAATAAATAAAATAAAACAGGCTTAAATAAAGCCACAAAAAATATACATACATAAACATTTACCCTTTAAACTATAAACATATTCTAACGTCTTTTAGCAATAATAAAGTAAAATAATTTATATTGTTTCTATAGCTGTTGTACAAAGATCTCTTAAAAAGGAGCCGTGGGAAATAAACCGTTTGTGTCTGCAACTTATCAAGTCAACTGGAGTCTGCTGATTTGGAGATGTATGGGAAGGTAAAGTCACACACACACGTATTTTATAGTTAGTATACCGGGAAGCTTGTTAAATAAATCACAATCAGATCGTGAACTTAAATGCAACCTTAGGTTAAACGGTTTAAACAGCCACGTTTGTCCAATCTGGCTATATTATTATTTATTTATTGTTATCTTGCACTATCAGGAAAATTACAGCGAACCATCAAAGTGTCCGTCAAAGCACTAAAACCAGGTACAGTTGCAAAGGAGACATTTCTTGCTGGAACAGGGATCATGAAGCAATTAAGAAATGACAATCTGGTTAAATTGAATGGGTTGTATGGGTTATGCACAAAGGGTGAACCCGTTTTCATTGTGACTGAGCTCTTAAATGGAACCCTATTGGGCTGGTTGAGAACTGGTGAAGGTCGCTATATCAAGACCCCTGAAATGATGGATTGTGCGAGACAAGTAAGTGGACTCATTTGACCTTTTAATAAGATCAACGTGTGATGTTTGGCATGCCTTCAAACAGGTGTAAACACCGACAATGCTTAACATTGACCATTCAGAGGCAGTTACTCAACCTGTTATTATTGTATTGTAAGGGTGTGTGTTTGCTGTACAGTCCTGAAGCCAGTCGCTTTAAATAAAAGACTGGAGGATGGAAACAAGAATTTCTATCCTGATAACGTAACTCAAATTTCATTATTCAAATATGTTTAACTGTCATTGAAACAACGTAATTTATTATTGTAAAAATGTTAAAGTTTTTTTTTTTATAATAAAAAAAAAAAAAAAAAAAAAAANAAAAAAAAAAAAAATGTTAAAGTAAAATGTGTGAATTGTTAGCATAACTGGGTATTAACTTCCAATTTCGGTATAAGTTATATGAAAATTTCAAATTTATTTGAATGGACGTAAACTAAGTCGCATATACACAACATCAAGCGGGTGACAAATCAAAACTATAGTTATCCTTTTCGCACAAACAAGACCATTGTTTTTTCGAACTACAGATAGTTTCAGGCATGGTATATCTGGAACGTAAGAAGATCTTACATGCGGATTTGGCGGCAAGAAACGTCTTCATGGGCACGAACGTTTGTAAAGTGGGCAATTTCAATTTGGCTTCAGTGCTAAATGGAGACGAATACATACCGCAAGGGATACGTAAGAATCATATTGTGTCCCTCGTACAAGATCTCAAGAAATAAAAGTATGTTAGGTATTTTTGATTTGTTACGCCTTAGAAAACGGATGTAAACATTAACCATGTTTATGCCTATTTCTGATTCCGGGTTACAAAGTCTGTTGCCCGATCAAGTGGACGGCTCCCGAAGTGTTCATGAATAGAAAGTTCACGGCCAAGGCGGATGTGTGGTCTTTCGGGATTCTACTACATGAACTGGTCACCCTAGGTCAAACACCTTACACAGGTATAGCATAGTAGTAAAAGCATAAAGCATATGGTTGTGTTTGCTTATTTGTAGAAATGATAGTAGACTTGCAAATTCTTATAATTAAATAAATATAATGACAGCGATACAATAATTTAATAAACATATTAATCTATGTAACTGCTGGGAATTAAACGCGCCCATGCTTATATTTGTATAAGAACATTTCAAGTTGAATCATTGAAGATTTTTGTCAGCATCGTCCTTAAATATAAATAGTCGCAAGTGGTGTGCCAAATTGTGGCGGCATAGACATGCTTTATGGTAACTAAATGTACTTAATGAAAACGAAACATTTAAAGTCAAATTTTGCCAATACATGTCTTACTTTTATGACATTAATATTTCTCAAAAGCTATTAAGATAAAAGATAAAGAACACTAACAATGAATAGGTGACACACATTTGTTTGTATGTAATTGTCTTTGGGCACAATTAAATTTCCATTGGTTGTGAAATTTTGGCAACATAGAGAGTTCAACAAAATAAGTATCTTAGGTTCGCAAATTATGGCAGGTTTGACCAACGAAGAGGCAAGAGAAAAGATCACGAGCGGATACCGCCTGCCTCAGCCAAACACGTGCTCCCCACGCTTGTATGACGTCATGACCAAATGCTGGAACGCACTACCTGAGGAGAGGCCAACGTTTAGTTCTCTCGCCACTTTCTTTGATGGTTACTTTGATGCTAACTGATCATTTTACTAGATTTCGCGACCGAGATAGTTGATCATCAATGATGTATACATACGTATGGTTTAACGGGAATTAATTGTTGGGATTAAAACGTAAATGTAAGGACACTTTGTATTATTGTGTTGATATGTCTCATCCATATATTGATGTAAAATGCTGCTGAGAGTTTAATGTTAATTGCTTTTTATTCAAAATCAGGCATAGACTGTGGACTTGTTTTTGTTTGGTATTAAATGTTTATTCATTTGGATGCAAAAATATGTTTATGTTTATTGTGAACGTAATGTGCTTCTATGTTAGTTTGTATGTATAACAAAATCCTCACAGCAATACCGAATATCAAGTGACGACAGTATGATTTGTACGAGTATAAGTAATTATGTATTATCCAAGTAAAAGTTATAAAGTCACAATTGAATTATTATTAAAACGAGTATTTTTCATTATTTTTGTTGTGAACATGTTTTTATGTTTACATGTATTATACTTGCAGTAAATCATGAGTTATATTTGTGTACACTGTAAATAATATACATACTTGTACAAATATGTATCACATACGAGTATATAAGTATAAAATGTTGTGAAATAATAATTGCCCTATTGGTACAAAACAATTATGTACTCAATAATTGATTGCTAATAGTGTTTTATAAAAAATATGAACGAGAGCGCATTGAAAAGACAAACCCATAGGCAAACTCTTACAAAAATAATAGATTATAGAATTACATGCAATAAACTCGTCGTTATCTAGGCGCACAATTAAATTCGGTCTTCAAATCAAAGAGCGACCAGAGTGCGTTGAAGAAGTACATATAGATAGTATCCCCATTTCGACAGTTCCATCATCATTATCATAGTTGTTGTTATCATTATCATCATCGTCGTCGTCATAACATAACATCATCACCAAAGGCACCATCACCATTATTATACTTATCACCAAAAGCACCATCATAATATAATAGGATATAATATAAGATTGTATACGCCGATCAAAGGTTAGCATTTTTTTGCGTCTATATAATTTGATAGCAAAACGTGTTTTTAATTAACGTTTTAAATTAATTGCATATTATTTGTTCAATATGATTTATTGTTTCTTGGGTACTAGGGGTTGTTGTTGATCATTATTGCTGACATGTTGACATTGCATCTATGGTCAACACGTATATTTATATTTCATTGTGTTTTTATTTATATAAATAAACATCTTTGCTTCTTTTCTTTTATGTAGTTTCGTGTGTTAACTTAATTGTAATTATATGTATATACATTTAAACATGTGTTTCTGTCCGTTTCATATCGTCTGTTTTATAACACTTAGGATCCGTTAAAAATTATTTCAATTTCAATTTCATTCACAATGTGTGTGTCAATTAGTGAATGGATGAAGTTGAAGAACTGAAATCTCTGACATAAATGATTAAACAGTACTACTATGTTCGTTAAATCGTAATTTATTCATGCTTAGGCCAATTTGTTGGTAACATTAGTAGTACGCAAGCGACGGCCAAATATTCTGGTAACATTAGTTGTTCGCAAGTGAACACAAGATCGGGGCTCGTACCAATATTAAGCCATTTGCATAGTCCTTGCACGTTTATAGGGGCAAACCATATTCTATATAGATGGTAGATCTGTTTTTTTATTTAGTTAATGAATACACACTTGAATGGGCCTGTTGTATTGGGTAATTGCCCCAATATATATGCATGTATTAACATTATGAATCTTCCCTCTTGTTAAGCAGAAACGTATCTAATAACAATGTTATATTGATAACATCAAACAGAACAATATATATACAATGCCAAGTATTATACAATGTCAGATATTTACTTTCGATATACGACTCCAGTGGAATACAAACTCACGCCCACAAAAATAGCCTTATTCAATGGCAATTTAAATACGGTACAAAACGTCCCGGAATCCAAATAACGCATAATGTAAATTTCATTCATAACGATTTTACTACTACAATTGATATGTTTTCAGCGCCCGGGACAACATTGCATTATTATATAAAAAAAAATAATATGTTATTATACGTTCATTTGGGTCAATCCGCCATTTAAAACCTACTTTTCAAAAAGATAATATATTTTTTGGGAATATAATACCTTATTATATATATATATTTAAAATAATTCCAAAGTACAAGTTGTTTCATTTTTTTTTTAATACAAGTTGACATACAAATAATTCCGTATTATTTTTACATTAACCAATCGACGATTTCAGTCCATATACTAGTAAATGGCATAGTTTTGTTACACATCGCTATGGGAGTGTGTGGCAGAATGCTAACGATGCATGATGACGTCGTACATTCTTGCGCCATGTAAAATCAGAATACGGACTGCCATTAAAGGCATTATTGTAATTTCGGGTAAAATTAATTTAACGAGATCTAACGCAGAAACAAACTATTATTATTTAACTGGTAATAATTCACTCTAAAATCATGACCTGACAGGATTCGCACATGAAACATATACGAATAACGCATACAACTTGTCATCAAATTCATATCATTTGTTATCGAGATCTCTCGCGGAAACATGTCTGCTATATATGGATGCTTATATTTGGACCATTAGTGTTCCAGATTTTGTTTAGAAACGAATTTTCATTCAAGGAGACATAACAACCGGAAAACTCATCAGAGCGTAAGGACATGACAATATGCGCAAGTCCACCATGTGGGATTATGTACGTTACGTTTCATGAAGTTGAAAGCATTAGTTCCTAAGATATGACAAAGAAACCTTTCATAAGGTAAAATTCATAAGAAAATGTCACATTATCAATTAAAAGGCAATAACTCCCTGAACAAGTATTCGAGCGGAACTATCTAAATATATAAGCATTTCCACCCTATAGGGATGCTGCAATACGGAGTGTAATATAATTCGGATCTATGGTATTCGACAACAAATTCGGAAAAGAATTCGTATCAAAGGACAATAACTCTCTGACAAACGGGGCTGAACGACCTGACAAAATGGGCATGTCCACCAAATTACAAAAAGAAATGCTAAGTTTTAATCAATTCGGATCATTAGTTCCTGAGATCTCACGCGGAAATAAAAAAAATCTAGTACAAATGAGTCATTTGTCATTTAATGACATAGTACTAATCAACGTGGAATAACATTTGACCGGAACGAACTGACGAGGATGAGCATGGCCTCGCTTTAGCGATGCAGCATATCAAGTTTCATAACATTCGGAAAAAAAAATTGCTGAGACCTGGCTAGGAGTGGGACGGAAACGATTATCGGTAAATTTAGTTTCAGACCCACGCAAACTCAATTTCGGGAAAATTGGAATTCTTAATGACGGCGACGAGATGCCCCCATCTTTTTAGGAGCATAAACATGTGTGTATTTAAATGTCTAAACTGTTGTTATTGTTTCAACAACGTATGCATGCTTATAAACGCTTGTTATTAACATATTTGTATCGAGTTTTTTGGTGGCTAACTCTTACTGTTTGGTTGACTGAATCATATTTTATTCATCATAGCATTTATTGTACAACAATTATGTATACAATAAAGTGTGCATGTCCTTACATAAACATTCTTTCATTAAAAAAATACATAGTTTTAGTCCATATAAACCTTATTGTCTAGCGATAACTTTGGCAATAAGTTACGAGTTATTATTTGATAAACATACGGTGCATGCCGAACTAAAAAACGCATCTACATTCTAGAAAACTGCATATAGTGTACATACGTTGCAAACTTCATAAAACGAAGTAAGGCTATATAGAGCGCACGTCGTTGCTTCGCAAGACGTCCAACAAACGTTCCTTAAAGTATTCAGTGATTATAATTACCGGATCACTTTGTGAGCATATCCAATATTACTGTACGATGGATTCATGCTGACACTTGTTTAAGATCTTTGCTTCTTCCAGAAAATGCTTATTTTGCAATTGTCTTACCCGTTAAGGTTTGAACGATAACGTTCGATGTTCCAAGTGCCGAAACTATGTTGTCATAATTGCATTGTTTGTGTTTTAAAGTTACGTACAATACGTTTTAAACTTTTCCACAAGTTATATATAGGCAAAGACGTTATTATATTTATATGCGTATAACAATAATTTAAATATAGCTTATCCGAATGGTTTTGGTTTTAAGTTGCCATATTTAAAGTATAATTACTCCAAAATATATATTATTTTGACAGGTTTGTTTTCTTCTTTATTTTAAACGCTTATTGAAATCATATATATTCATTAGCAAACGTGAATTCGTTGATAAATTACTTCAGTTCAAACGGTTAATTAATTTGATACATATAAGTAAACCTTTCCAGATTTCGGCAAAGCGACCACTGAGTATCTTCCGTGTGAGCGTTATCGTGGTGCGCTCTAGTTCTAAACCATCGTTGGTCTCCTTATGAGGTTCTTGAATTGAAGGCATTGTCGGTCCCGAGGAATCAGAAATCACTTGTATACCAGATAATGTGAAATATGTTGAAATTAATATAGTGTATGATAGTGTTTGTCATGGTTAAACAAATTCACGTTATTCAACTTAGTTAATTGACCGTTAAATTCTATGCCTTTAGTTTAGATTACATATGAAATAAGAAAACTATTGAAGGAAAACCTTCCACAAATCTATTGTTTACTTACGCGTCAATTGGATGTTCAAATATCAGATTGTATTATAATGCACAGTATTTGTTTAAGTGTAGAGTAAAATATGACCAAAATCGCTTCACCTTCCGAGGCTCTTTAATCTATATTCCACGACTTGCGACTTGTTTGAGGTAGAAAGGGAAATAAGTGTTTTTTCTGCAACAAACCAAGAGCGGAGCCTAATAATGTGAAATTAGTTCGTGAAATTCCAAGAAAATGTTCAGTTCAATGCAAGTGCTTTAAAGCGCGGTCTAGCAACGTTTGGAAAAACAAATACTTTCTGCATTAAGCAGCAGAGTAAAAACGCATACGTAACACAATTGTTATATCTTAGTTCATCAAAATGCTGAAGTTTAAGTTTGTTTGGCCTGTAATTAGCATTTATGAGCATAATATATCCAATGTACTTAACAATGCGTATACCGGCATATCGATGTTACTTAATTTGTGTGAGTGAAACCGATATCATTTTAAATAGTTTGAGTGTGTGCTGACTTCGCGGAAACGCGTTGAGTATGTTTTTCGAAGACGAAAGGGCGAAGCAAAGATTTCAATAATTTCGTTCAAATGCTGGTTATAAAACCGATGTGGTTATCGCCTTCATGGTTTCATTCATAAATACAGTCAGACCCTTACAAGCATGACTCCCAGCAAAACGGTATATACAATTCGTCAGTATAACCCTATAAATGGAATGCCTTTACTTGGTACAACTGGACACATAAAAGTCGCATTATCAGCGTTCGAATCTCATTGGGCATATACTTAGTGTTTACTGAGTATATGTCTTTGCAAGTGGACATTGTCATTTCTTAAATAATCTTTGAAATACTGTGTCTCGCCATGTACATAAGATACTATATATACTATGAAACTGATGATTATTGTAATAAGTGATCGTGTTTAACTAGGGCTACACTCTAACATACTTATTCTATACCTTTTGAGGTTTTAGTTGAACGATCATTTGAATAATTCGACCTGTTTTGGGTGAAGACATTGATCTCATCCACTGTTCTTTGGAAAGTATCTTTTTATCCTTGCAGACTGCAGATAAGTCTGGCTTGTTTAAGAATTTCGCACTAGCATTCCGTCTTTCTGTATTTTTGTTATTATATTGCAACGAGTGACTATGCTCAAGTATTTTCCTGAACGGGGACTAAGCGTATAGGCTTTGCATGTTTTATGTCAGATAGATCTACATTAGTTTCAACGACAGCTACTCGAACAACATATAAAAACAGTAGCAAAGGATTATTTAAATTAGAAATTAATGATTAATATAAACCAATAAAAATAAAGCCACCAGTAGCGCACAGTAAGACCATTCTCTTTATGAAAACCGTTATTTATTTTTCCTTAATGTGTACAATTCATCTATTGCATTGGAATAAAATATAGACAGAAGATGCAAACTTAACCGATTTACGCCTAGCGTCTAGAAAAAAAAAGGCCTTGGCAAACAGCGTAGACCCAGATCAGACGCCGCATGATTCGGCGTCTTATCAGGGTCTGCGCTGTTTGCTTAAAGGAATTTCTGTAAGAAATATTCTAAATATGAAAATAAATATACTAGACATCCCTAATTTTGGAAATAAATTGATCCAATTTAGAAGGATGGGAGAGTCCACTAGGCATAAATGGGTTTAAATCTCGTAGTACGATAGTTGTAGATACAGCATGCAATACTGATTACGGGACCGAATGCTTTTGACGGGGGAGGTCAGTTACGTGCACAAGTCTTGAAAGAAGGTGTCCGTAAATCAGTGTTGGGGAACGTCAGTTTCGTGCAAAAGTCTTGAAAGAAGGTGCCCGTACAGTCAGTGTCGGGGAAGATCAGTTTCGTGCAAAAGTCTTGAAAGAAGGTGTCCGTAAAGTCAGTGTCTGGACAGTTCAGTTTCGTGCACAAGTCTTGAAAGAAGTTGCCCCTAAAGTCGGTGTCGGGGAAGGTCAGTTTCGTGCACAAGTCTTGAAAGAAGGTGTCCGTTAAGTCAGTGTCGGGAAAATCAAGTATTTTTCTCTCTACTCGAAGCGTCTTTATGAAGTGATATTTTATTATTAAATACATATTGGTTTGTAGAGCAGAATAAATAAAATAATACTACAATTAGAGAGATGAGGATACACATTCATTTTTGAGAAAACCAGCATATCCATATCGCATTGTTATGACGTAGATTATAAGTTGCATTAGCAGTGACAAGAGTAGGGACGCACTGAACACATGAACGTTTACAGCTGTTGACCCCTTGGTTGTAAACCTAACCATACAATTGGTATTACCACTGTAAACCTAATCATTGTTCGGTTCTATGTTCGCTTGCGAACAAACGACTAATTTATTTAAAAACACGTTTGGTCGTTGGATGAATCTACTACGATTCACCCAAACACAGAGGGTTAAGTGTGAACTGTGGTTTTGCTTTACATTTCATAATGAGATACTCTAGTTTCCTACCTCCGCATGAATCCACATCAGCGCTCAAACAGTGCAGTTTGAATCTAGCAGATATTTTACGTTTTGTTGTTAAATACAATTATTAAGGGGAACTCATTTTTAACAAGTCTAGTGTCCTAAGATAAAAACACACTCAACTAAAAGTTCAACAACTTATGAGTTCTGTCGCGGAAAAAATATATTTATTCATACATTTACGTAAAGAAGTGCGATACAATATGTCATAGGCACGAGGTCAATCGAAAACAATTAATCACTCGCATCACTTGTTGTTGAAGTAGGAAAGGTTACCGAAAACCTCTTAACGGAAGTTGTGACTAATGGTCATGATGCTATGAGAATGAATGCTGGTGGGGATCACTTTACTACATTTTCTTCCTTGTTTGAATATATACGAAACGAAACATTTCGTTAATATTTATTTTGAAATACAGAGGGAGCAGGATATATCGACGACGGTAAATATATTTTGAACGTTTTAATAAGTTGCATGTCATTGCGTGTTATATTGTAATATATTCCATACATTTCTTTATAAAGCAATATACTTTCATCACAAGATTGTTAATTTTATATTGAACACATTTAAGCTTGAACTAGACTACAAGCTATTGTCACTAGCTCTTGATTGAACTCAGAATTTAGAATCGTTGATTTACAGATGAATAGTTCAAAATTAAAAATAATTTCTGAAATGTACATCTTATTTTCTCATGTGTGCTTTTATTACTAACATTAATCAGTCGAACAATCCGTATGATTTATATACAGTTTCATAATGACTTGTATGTATCTTCCACTTTGATATTACGAACTGTCGAAATCCTGTTTTGATTTTTTTCCATTTTTTTCCTTCGTTTTCGGCCATTTTCTACATTATATGAAAGTACAATATAACCGATAATGTTTCGTGTAATTACTTCTTTCGCTATATTTGTGATTATAATGAAAAGGTGACAATACTCGATATTTAATAGCGGTTAACTTACTAACTTACTGACAGACCGACGGAACCCACCAAAAAATTAAACACTGACTCTCTGTTACTGCCTTATTGACTGTCTCACTGACTCTCTATTTGACTGACTCACTGACTGAATCACTGACTCTCTCTCTCTCTCTCTCTGACCGACTCACTGACTGACTCAATGACTCTCTCTCTCTCTTACTGACTCACTGACGAACTCAATGAACAGAACAGAAACAGAAAAAAAACAGACAAACAGAAATTCAGACAAACCGACCGACCGACAGACAGACGGACGGACGGACGGACGGACGGACGGACGGACAAACAGACAGACAGACAGACAGACAGACAGACAGACAGACAGACAGACAGACAGACAGACAGACAGACAGAAAGACTGGTACTGAAGACATTCATGAACTGTTAAACTGGATTGAGGAGGCCGATGCTAGGGTAGTGGCTCATGTTGCGTGAGCTGCTCGTATCAAACAGTGTCAAAGAGTTGTTGTGATGCCAAACAACACCGACAGCTTTGCATTATTGCTTCACTTAAATCCATATTTTCAGGCACTCGGTATGAACAAAATCTTGCAGCAGTATGATACTGGTGAGAAGCGTCTTGTAAGATCCCTGAGTGCACATACTCACATGATTTAGCCCATACTCTTTAGTGGCTTTCGTTTATATTTGCCACTTTAATCGGCTGCTATTATTGACCTGAAACCTGTGAACTGTTGTGGATAGCACCATTTAGTCACTTCCAATGTACAAACTGTACCATCTGACGATTTTTCACGACATAGTTCACCCTACCCATTTAAAGCCCCCCCCACTCCCGGCAATTTAAGTAAGGCTATATCCCTAAATTAGGGGTAGCAATTGGCTACGTAAGAAAGAATAACGAATTTACTATTAATATGTAACTGTTATAGTAGGAAAATAATCGCCGGCTTGCGTTTCCATACAAAAAAAATTACAACATATTATTCTAGTAGCAATAAGGCGACGATGGGTTTGTCACCAGGAAGTAGCTGCCCGGTTATGATGTAGGATCTACGTGGAAACCCATTACCGCGCATGCGCCCTGCTGACAGTCCTGAAGCTCCTTCCAAGAGTTGACGTCGATGTGCGGACATAATGAAGCTTTGAATTGGCAGGCGGAATTGATGGACTCCGTGAATTATTCGAGGACGCGCATGTGGCTGCAGATGAAGTTATTGATAAGCTCTGAAACAAAGGTCATACTTCATTTATATAGCATTACTACTACAGCTTTTACATTTTAAAATAAGCGCACATCCTGATTGGATATTCCGCCAAATTGACATGTGTTTTATTTCCAGGTGAGCCCACACTACCTATGCATACTAACTCATAAATAATCATGACAGTTCAATTTTTGCATCAACAAGTGGCCAAATGACGTCATTGAATTGCAAATTTTTAACGACTTTGCTTTTCATCGGACAATAGTGAAAAGACATCATTGTTTTGCGCGAACATTAACGGTTTGACGTTTGACGAAAATGAAAGCGAACGTGAAACAAGATCGGTACGCTAGCGAATAGCGAATATAAGTCCGTTGGGACCTTATAGTTAAATCAATTTCAGTTGTTGTACACATTATGCTGTAGATGAGTAGCGGTAGCCTTTATCTGCATTTAATCGTTGTATGAACTGTCTGGAAAATTACGCCAAATTTATGCTTTAACGCCTTCTGAGTTTTATGAAATTAGACGTATTTTTCCGACAGTTCATACACCGATGAAATGCAGGATAATGCTTATTAGATTTTAATGAAATTGAGCATGCTGTGTGCGTACAACTATGCAAAAAATATCAGAGATCAACATATATGTACAGCTACATTGCAATTCTTTATAATTTTTATAATTCTAAAATGCTTATGTAACAAATGTGTTCAGCCATCAATTCAAAGACTGCAAGTTTGGACTATTGATTTTTATGCGAGACTGTTACAGTTTCTAACTGAGAACTTTCGTGCGATTTTTTTCAAATTGCTCAAAGAAACGTTTATATATGCCAAAACAACTATGGCAAAGATTCGCCACAACCACGAACTCGCCTTGGTTTTTCGTCATTATGTCGACGTTTGTTTGGAAAGAAAGATACGGAACATTCCATTTTTTTTTCATTAGAAAATAGAAATCACTTTTATGGCACAGGGCAAACGTGAAAACGTTATGTTCGCTATTATTAACGTTGAATTGAAATAGCAGAATAAACATCGTGATTAAAGTGTCATTTTATTGTTTCTACTCACGGAAATTGCCTGTGAAGAGGAATTTCATTTTAGCAAAGTAAGTGGTCGGACACCCGGGCTGGTCCATCCCTCCGTTAGGGTAGAAATCAACAGAGACAGGCTGTTTGATCCCGAAGACTGAAGTCAACAGAAAAAAATGATTTCACCTTCAGGGCTGAGCGTTTTTAATATTCAAATACACCTTACTAAACTTTGGTTTTCAGAAGTTACAAACACAATTAGTTAAGGGCATAATGATTTTAAATGATCGGGGCTCGTACCAATACTAAGACATGGCCATGACCCTTGAGTGTTTATGGAGACAAGCCATATACTATATAGATGGTAGATCTGTATTTTGATTTAGTATATAATATACACTTGAATGGGCATGTTGTATTTGGTAATTGTCCCAATATATATGCATGTATTAACACTATGAATCTTCCCTCTTTTTAAGCAGACACGTATCTAATAACAATCATATTGATAACACCATTCAGAACAATATATACAATGCCAAGTATTATACAATGCCAGATATTTACTTTCGATATACGCCTCCAGTGGAATACAAACTAACGCCTACAAAAATAGCCTTCTTCAATGGTAATTTAAAGGCGGTATAAAACGTCCCGGAATCCAAAGAACGCACGCGTTCGGCGATACCCATCATGTGAATTTTATTCATAACGATTTTACTATAACAACTGATATGTTTTCAGCGCCCAGAACAACATTGACAAAAAAAAAGAAAACTAATATTGTATTATACGTTCATTTGGGTCAATCCACCATTTAATACCTACTTTTCAAAACGATTATAGATCTATATTTTTTTGGAAATATAATATTATTATATGTATTTAAAATAATTGCAACGTACATGTTGTTTTAACTTTTTAAATACAAGATGACAAACAAATAATTTCGTATTATTCCACTCGCTATTTTTCCGATGCCATATTACCATAATAGTTTGACTTCAAGTGATGATGTCATCACAGAGTTATGTAAACAACGCATCATCTATAACTATTGATCGTTAAAGCCAATTTAAACGTCACTTACATGGAAACACGAAATTTAAGCAACCTGAATGTAAACAAAAATCAACAACAACATAACCGTGTATTAACCAACCTTTCAATCAGCAGTTCAATCTGACTTTACTTTAGACATGCCACGCTATCAAAATCTTGTATGCGAAATCCCAAAAATAGGAGTAAAAGAGACTAAAATTACAGAACATATTTTGTTTACTTTAACCAATCGACGATTTCAGTTAATATAAATGACATAGTTGCACATCGTTATGGGAGTTTTTGGCAGAATGCTAACGATGCACGAGGACTTCGTACATTCTTGCGCCATGTAAAATCAGAATACGGACTGCGATTTAAGGCATTATTGTAATTTCGGATACAATTTATTTAAGTAAAAACATTTTTGAAGTGTTGTGTGGTATAAAATCGACTCTAGTCAATTGTAAAAAATGTAATAAAGCTCATCGGTATTAACATACATATTCAATAACAACATGCGTTTGAAGTAAATAGTACTTTGAAGAACGATCATTTTTAATTGACAGGAAATAAATATGTTTTCGTTAGAATGTCACGCGGATGAGGTTAATACATAGTTACCACACAATTTCAAGTTATAGTTTAAAAATTGCAACAATTATTACAGTATTCTGTACGTATTTTCTCTGTGAAAAAATATAATTATTATATACTACATATATATGACATTTTCTCTTATTTTAAAGCAGTTTAAACTAAACAGGTTTCGTAAACACTTTTGTTTGATTAATTAAGAAGGTCGTTAAACTTGAACATATTTCGACGGGTTTTATAATATTTTGGAATAAATGTATTCCTAGCATCAGCAAAATAAGGGCATTTAAGAGCAAAGTAAAATTCGTCCACGATGTCATTTAGGTTTCATAACAAACATTTAGGTTGATATCTTTCAATGTTCTGGTGCCTTCCTGTTTCTATTGATAATTTGTGTGACGATAAATGTAATTTAGCAATAATTTTCCCATGTTTTTTTTTTAATTTAAAAAAATTAATTGAGCAAATTACTCTTTAAAAGATCAACAGACCGAAACAATTTAATTAATCTGACATTGGAGCGAAATGATGTGACAACTTATGCATATCCAGCCTGTGCTGCATGTATATTTTCAGGTTGGGATCAGTAGTGTCCGAGATCTCACGCAGAAACAAACTATTATTATTTAACTGTCAATAATTCATTCTAAAATCATGACATGACAGAATTCGCAAATGGAACCTATACGAATTACGCATACAACTGGTCCTCAAATTCATATCATTTGGTATCGATATCCAGCGCGGACACATGTCTGCCATATATGGATGCTTATATTCGGACCGTTAGTGTTCCAGATTTTGTTTAGAACCAAATTTTCATCGAAGGAGACATAACACCCGGAAAATTCATCCGAGCGTAAGGACATGGCAATATGCGCAAGTCCACCCTGTGGGATTCTGTACATTAAGTTTCATGAAGTTGAAATCATTAGTTCCTAAGATCTGACAGTTCCTAAGATCTGACACAAAATATATAAGCAATACGAATGTTTAATATAATTAGAGGCCACATTTCTTGTCCGATCTTCATGAAACTTGGTCAGAAGATATGTCCCAATGATACCTCGATCGAGTTCGAAACTGGGTCATGCTGGGTCAAAAACTAGGTTACTAGGTCAAAAAAAAAGAGAAAAACCTTGTAAACACTGGGTTAAAACCTAGGTCACTAGGTAAAAAAAAAGAAAAACCTTGTTAACACTCTAGAAGTCACATTTCATGCCCAATCTTCATGTAACTTTGTCAAAATGTTTGTCTTAATGATATGTTGGTTGAGTTCAAAAGTGGTTCTGGTCCGTTGAAAAACATGGACCAGGTCAAAGCTTGAAAAACCTTCTTTATCTTTAACCACAAAGCACGCAGCTTTGAATTTGATATGTGACAAAGATTGTTCAAATCATGCCACTGGGCAAGCTCATTTTACAGGTGAGCGCTCTAGGGCCATCTTGGCCCTCTTGTTCTAGCTTTGGTGTTACCCCCAGCCATAAGAGCCATGGATAAGCTGCATATTTAAAAGGCACAATTTTAAAATTTGTGAGGGAAAAAGGTTTTAATAACAATCACTTTTTTTTGGCTTAGAAGGAAATGGCTATTGTCAGAAATGTGCAACTTATTCTTGAATTTAAGTACCAATGTTTCGTTTGTATCTCCTCATTTCTTAAAGCATGCATTAAAATTCTGGTACTTGCTTGAGTGCTGCATAAAAAGTCAATAATAAGAAATGTATTGTAGTGTTTTTATTTCTGTAAGCCCTTCTTGCTCAAATCATCAGTTATTGTTCATTTTAAAAAGAGAGACATGAATTTGGGTGTCAGGTCTTTATTATGTCCCCCAGTCTTTACTGGTTTGTTTGTTGGTTTGTTGGTTTGTTTGCACAAACTTTAACATTGCCAATAACTTTTGCAATATTGAAGATAGCAACTTGATATTTGGCATGCATGTGTATCTCATGGAGCTGCACATTTTTAGTGGTCTAAAGGTCAAGGTCATATTTCAAGGTCAAAGGTCAAATATATGGGTCAAAATCGCTCAACAGGGGACATAGTGTTTCACAAACACATCACTTGTTTTCAACTTGTTATTTGTAAGCACAATAAATTGTAGCAGTAGTTCTTGATTGGTGAGTTCAAATATGCTTCCAAGTATTCAATTGTTGTTTTTTTTTTAATCCTCACCAGTCAAGCTGGGCCATAAGGATTATTTCAAATAGATTCAGGCACCTCTGGCACTACTTGGGAAATATAATTATGATTTTCATGACTGCAAAGTATATTGTGTGATAAACCTGATGATGGGTGTTTCATGTGCTCATAGTCGGTTGTACTTTTTATAGTAAAGATAACTGTAGTCAAGTTTATTGCATTTCATGGCATGTGAGTGAATTATTGTGCGAAAATATTGTCTGTTGTTAGTGCTGTTTGTTACACTATTAGGCTGTTTTGAAGTGATTAATATTAACCCATTTTGTTTAAATACTGTAATATTATGGTTTGTTTAAAACATTTTTATTCTAGAGTTACCTTAAAATTAAAAAAATAAATATGTCCAGGGTTATATTTGATATTTTATCAACAACAATTATTTATTGTGTTCTCATTTTATGAAAAAAAAAGGTATTAGTTTGCTCAATTTGTAAATCTATATTTCTTATCATTTCATATATGTTATTAGCTTGGCTGTTTTCGAAGAAAACCTAAGGTATTGTCATAGCTCTCTCGTCCTTCCGCGTCTTCGTCGTCAGAAAACTTTTACATTGGCCATAACTTTTGCAATATTGAAGATAGCAACTTCATATTTGGCATGCATGTGTATCTCATGGAGCTGCATATTTTGAGTGGTGAAAGGTCAAGGTCATCCTTCAAGGTCAAAGATCAAAAAAACTTTTTTTCATGTGTATCTCATCGACCTGCACATTTTGAGTCGTGAAAAGGTCAAAGTCAATGATGACCTTCAAGGTCAACGGTCAAAAAAACAAAATCCAAGCACCCACAGCCAAGCTTTGGCACCCGCTATGCGGTGCTCTTGTTTATTTAGTCTTTACTACTTTAATATATTATTAATACTTCTTCATAAAATGGTTTTAAATTTGTATTACCTTCCTAGTTTTGTAGTAATTAGAATTTTTATTGGATTTATAATTTATTTAAAAAATGGATGCAATTGCATTATTGATACTCGCTCATCCATCCTTCAAAACAACAAATACAAAATGTGTTTTCTTATTGATGAAACTATAATAACATGTATTATGTCTTAATTGCGTTTTAATATTTAAAGATTGGTGTATGGCTTGTTTTCCTTAAATTGGTATTCTAACCTTAAAAAATCAGTCTATGAAATGTTTGTAATATAAATAATTTGTAACTTTGTTGTTTTCCAGATTATGAAAATTGGTTAATCTGTAAGTGTGTCCTGATATGTAATTAAATAATTACACGATTGGATACATTCTTTGATGATAACGAGTTGAAAATCATCATACTTGTATTGGAAAAAATGTTGTCTGTGCAAACAAATAAAGCCTGATATATGTTATTATAATGATATTTTAAGTGATGCAGTGTGCTTGCACTTAAACCATAATTTATATATTTCTCTGGAGAAAAAATGATTATATTATATAATATATCGTCAACTCCCCGCGAAAATGGACAACCTCAATATTTACAAGTTTTCAGGAGAAAGGAAAAAACTTCATATTTTTTTTAAATTACAGAATGAAGCTAAAACTTTGCACGATAACTTTTTAAATATCCCTACATGTGTCATAATGTTTAAAGTGACGTGTGACTTTTTGTGTACAGCTTGAGTTAGACAATTTTCTCATATTTTTTCATCTTGTTTACATTTAGTTTGGAAATTTACATTTAGTTTGGAAATTTTCGCACACATTCACATGGGTATAACTTTGTAAGCCGATTGAATAGGACCTTGGAATTCTTCGCGGGAGAAGCGGGCTGTTTTCACCATTGCGAAAATGTCAAAACCCGTTTTCGTGCCAAAATTGAGATTGGCCATTTTCGCGGGGAGGCGACGATATGTGCATAGTGAATATTTAGAAAAAATCAATATAAAATTAGTTTTGTTTAGTGAATATGTAGTAAAAAAAATCAGTATAAAATATATTTGTATGGTGAATTCTAAAAGTTTTACCGTCTGTTTAGCCGTACTTAGTCTTGTTGACTTCGCTTAAGAACTAACTGCTAAGGCTTTAAAGTATAGAGATTTGGTGCTTAGTTCACTAAATTATATTTTCGAAAATAGTCTTGTACATATAATCTTAAATGTGCATATTATTTTATCAAAAATCATTTTTATTCTATGTTTACATGGAGGTTTTTATGCGATTTGTTTTATTGTAAGAAAGTATCTTTAAATATATAAATGCATCTATCAAAATTTTAATTGTAAATTATTTGATTCAGATATTTGTTTGTACTTAATGTCTAATGACTTGTATTTAATAAACCGTATGTTGGAATATTTTCCTTGTTCTTTATCTTTGGTTCATAAAAATTGTTCTTAAGAGTGAATGTTCTATTTTTATTGCTCTGAACTCCACCTTCTCAGAATAGTTTGGTTCCTTTGTGTCACTGGCGACCACCTTAGGGCCCATGCCCCTCTTGTTTTTACAACCCCTTAAACTACTGGGTAGTAACATTGCTTACACTTTCTCAGTTTAATGACCTTAATGTCAATATGAATGTAAAGAAAGGAATTTTGACTGCCCACAAAACAAGTGATCATAAGGTACATTAGAGTAATGTTGCTTGCCCCTGGTGACCATGTTTTCAGAGCACTGGAACCATTTTAAAACTAAATCAAGAAATTTGTTTAGATTGGTCTTAAAGAATGTTCACAATGTTTCACTATAGCCATATAAAGAAAACTGCAACCCCCCTGGGGCTTTGTTTTTTTATTTAAACAAACCAAAACTAGCGACCATGTTTAGAGACCCCAGCAGATGCTTATCAGTTGGTCATTGGGGATTTTCGAATAATTGATATAGTCATCGCATACAATTTATTAACTTTTCATTATTAGGTTTTCAATCTAAATGAAATTATAATGACATAACTGAGAATAAAATTTGCTTTCCAATACATATAGTTAAAATAAAGTATTCATTACATTAAGCCTTTCCAAAACAGGAGTTACCGGTTATTCAGAATTAAGAAAACCTGGGGTACCAGAGCCGATAGTCCACATGAACTGACTCCCAGAGCCTTTGATAATTTTTGCTGTGGCGGCTCTCGGCAGCCCTTTGCGTTATAAAGCTGAGAGTTGTATTATTGCATCTACCTGAGCCGACACTCACCAATCGAGCAACAGTAATTTGGTTTATATATCAATATTCCAGCGCCATGTTTGATTTCACTTAAAATTGTATGTGGATTTTGAAAGTAATTCGCTGGGACTACTTCTGGCTCTAATAATGGGCTTAACGACTCAGACCGTTTTTGTTTACGTTGTCTTGACACGAGCACAAACATGGTGTAAATTAACCTATGCCCAAGCAAAAGGTCATGGTCACACACAAAATGGAAACAAAATGCAGAACTGCTGAATCTGAAAGGGATAACTCATAGGTATATGGGTATATAGTAATATGTTTAACAATGTCAATGTATGATTTATTTGCAAAAGTGGACTAGAAAACACTGGCGGCCAATGAAACGCTTTTGCAGAGCACTGAATAAGAATTGCCGTACTTACTCAAGTTTTCGGATACTCTAAATTTTCGGACATTCCCGTTTTTAGCCGAAATAATTATTTTTGTGACTCAAAAAATTCGGACATACAGGTTTTCGTCCATAATTAATGACTCTTAATTTTCGGACAATTTATTTTACCATGCTATTTAACAGAATTCTTCCCTGTTGCGCTTATCTGTTGACACTGCGATCATGCGTTTTACAACCGCATTAATGACATAAAACGTGGCAGACAAATGCCTTAAGGCAATGGAACATGGCTATGTGTTATTGGGTAAATAACTATGTATACCAGGAATAGACAGTTGTTTCACCCAACTGCTTAAAGTAAAACATATAAAAGTAATGTATACTGTATGGCGTGGTATTTTACAAGAACATGCTATTATTCATTGAAACAATTGACATCATCGCCAACTGTCAATCAAATCCTAATCTAAATATTGATCGACCAATCAGCGATCGATTAATCAGGCGCTTCAGTTACCAACGAGTTGTCCGCCATTTTCTACACAAGCTGAATCTATACATTCACATTTTTCAACGAGTTTCGTTTGTTTTCCTCCTAAAAAACGTAGATCAAATATAGTTAAACGGTGTCATTGGGGATTATGTAACTCGAACAATTGATATCCAGAAAGATTAGTTGAAGGCATTGCATTTATACAGTTTCCAAAGCCCAAACAGGATATAGATAAGTTAAAGAGATGGATAAATGCATGTGGTCATCCCCACGAACAACTGAACATCAACACTGTCAACAAAAATTACAATATGTTATTATCTAATATATAAGCATCTTTAAATAGTTTATTTTATCGATCTGATCATTACATAATAATTCGTGTTTTTGTAAACAGCTCTATCAGATATTAGGTGATTAATAGAAGCAAGGTTCATCTTCATTACTATGAGAGTTATAAAACTCAGTTTTATAACTCTTAAAGACACTTTAAGTTATGCACGTGATTGTCATTATACATGTTATTAGAAGGTGACATGTGATATCTTATCTTAATATCGGTATCTACACATGTGCAGACATGTGGTGTCACCAATTAACGCTTTTAATCCATACTTGGATATTGAATGCCAAGTTCTAATTTTTTCAACGAGTTTCGTTTATTTTGTTCGAAAAAAAAAACGGAAAAGAAATGTGGTAAAACAGTGTAAATAGGGTTTATGTAACTCAGACAGTTGGTATCCAGAAAGATGAGTTAGATGAATTGAACTGAAACCATTTTCAACGCGGAAATGTGGTCTTGACAAGTGTGAGTGGAAGCTTCAATTTGTAGAATAACGAACATTAATTTATTTTAAAAAACTGGAAATGGTCATATAAGCATTATTAAGTATGAATAATATCACGTGTATATGTAAAATAATAGGGAATATTGGTACCCATTTTGCATAACTTAACGAAATCCCCGTTATAAATCGTGTTTTTTGTGTGTCAGAAACAAGTGAAAACAATTTTATGTTACTATTTTTATAAAAAAGGATGGATAAATGCCATCGTATAAGAGTTATTTATTACTGATATCACCCATAAACGCTGTAACTTGGGGAAGTTGGAACCTGCGCGAGCATCTGATACTGGTAGCTTTATTAAGTAGCCTGACCGAAACCCCTTTCATAGAATGCTAATCAGACAATGACCAAAGTGATTTTTTGTTTTGCACTTTCAATTATATTGATTGATAAATGTCCCATAAGCAATGTTTAATATTATTAATATCATTTTTATACGTCATAACATGTGGGGTTTAGGTACCCACTCGGCATCAGAAAGCGCGTAAAACTTTACTGAAATCCCAGTTATAAAGTGCTATTTCGTGTCAAATACATGAGGAAAAAAAATGTTTCGTCAATATTTTCGTAAATGACATGGGTAAATACCAGTGTAGAAGCGTTAATTTATTGCTAATACCACCATTACACGTAGTTACAGGATAAATATCGGTAAGCGCGCAAGCGTTTGAGAGCGTGTTTAACGTACCGAAAAACCCGTTATAAATAGCTAATATTCTTTATAAACTAATATTTTATACATTTGCATATTAAATTAATATAACAAACCAACTTTTATAAGTGTTATAGGGGTGAAAAAGTCCATAAAAATCATCCGGAATATCGCGTAATCTATGGGCAATCTATAGGCAAATAAGCCACTTTGAGGTTAGCTTGTCAGGTTTTCTGACCACTTAGCCACGAGGCGGGATGTCAATTAACGCTTTACACATTGCATACCAGTATCTGATCTTCAATGCAATATTTTTTATAGTGCCTCTAAATTTTTGAACACTTGTATTTGTTTTCTCTAAAAAAAATTGACACCTATATTTTTATGTCCCCCAGTCTATACTGGGGGACATATTGTTTTTGCCCTGTCTGTTTGTTGGTTTGTTTGTTTGTTGGTTTGTTTGCACAAACTTTAACATTGGCCATAACTTTTGCAATATCGAACTTCGACGAAGATAGCAACTTGATATTTGCCATGCATGTGTATCTCATGGAGCTGCACATTTTGAGTGGTGAAAGGTCAAGGTCATCCTTCAAGGTCAAAGGTCAGATAAATGGGTCAAAATTGCTCAAAAGGGGACATATATATATAGTGTTTCTCAAACACATCACTTGTTTTAATATGTTTTGTATCTAACTTTTCAGAAACAAAACAAAATAATTATTCTTAAGTGTCAGAAAACTTACAGTAATTACCATACTTTTGGTTTCTCTACAGGTTCTGTGGTTGGCAAGCATTTTCCTGACGAAACATCACTTTATTTTGAGACAGATTTCATAAATGTGCCAAATCAACAGTGAAACTTTGCGTTTGGCATTGTTCAATAGGGTCCATTTAATCCACCTCAGGAAAATAAGACACACACACTAATGCACTTTTCACTATATAATACATGTACTTTTATTCATACTGCATCGTTATTTAAATTTTTCACACAATACTATACTTTTCATATATAGCATTAAACAACTATTTTCTATTGTTTCTATCAAAATATTTCCACATATCCTTTCTCTATGTACGGTAAACAATCTGGCAACACAATGTTTTTTATAAACTTCATGGTTAAATGCTTATAAACCATTTCCCTTCAGAACAGGCATACTCGGTTATTTGGCCATTTGCACATGTAAAACGAAGCGAATGTCACATGTGAGCAACAAAAGAGGCCTTAAATGGAGTACATAAAACACGTTCTTTTTCATATTGTCAGAAGAATGTTCAGGACATTTTTTCTAAGCGATTGAATAAACGAAGATGCTTTAAAAATGTATTTAATTTGTATTACAATTCAAATAAAGCATAACACAAC
The DNA here is from genome assembly GCA_007657795.1 of Dreissena rostriformis. NCBI lineage: Eukaryota > Metazoa > Mollusca > Bivalvia > Myida > Dreissenidae > Dreissena > Dreissena rostriformis. The sequence continues at coordinate 107,985 of VMBQ01001695.1, forward strand.
AGTTTCTATTAAAATAATAGCAATATAATATCAAACGATTTAATACTAAATATCAACTGGTCTATACTTTCAAATAAAATTCTGAGTGATAATCAGTGCTGTTACTTGTGACTATATTTTTTACAGTTACTGCTATTTATATTTACTTCTTTTTTATTATTTACTTTGATGAACAGTGACATCACTTGCATCAAAACTATATTTCAAATTAATAAGAAATTTAAAAAAGTATCTAATCAGGTTAGCGGGAAAAATTTCAGGAATGAATTCTCCAATCATTTTCCACTAATTAATCACTTAGCATAAATAAACCCCAATTGTGTGATAAGCTTGTATAATTCTTTTGAAATTATTGGGTCATTTCTATAAAGATATAATTATATCATTGACCAACTGATGTCTCGAACATTCTGTCAATTTGTTAGATAATTATATAGCATAGAATAGTCTCAAATATTTGTACAATAACAAAACAGTTTAGGCTTGGGGTATGTGTTGTATCAAAGGATGTGTCATCTTAACCCTTTGCATGCTGGGAAATTTGTCTTCTGCAAAAATGTCGTCTGCTGAATTTCTAAAATAAGCATTTTCTTCGATTTTTTTTCCAAAGAATACTATCAGAATAGCAAACAGTTTGGATCCTGATGAGACGCAACGTTGTGTGGGGTCTCATCTGGATCCAAACTGTTTGCAAAGGCCTTCAAAATTCGGTTCCAGCGCTGAAAGAGTTAACTATTGTAAGGTATGGATGTTGGTCATTGAATGTTTGTATAGTTACTGCAAAACTATATCCAATATGTCATCAAAGCATGCACACTCAATTGTGGCGTGTTCTGAGAAAACTGGGCAAAATACTTGTGCGTAAAGTGTCATCCCAGATTAGCCTGTGCAGTCTGCACCGGCTAATCAGGGACGACACTTTCTGCCTAAACTGGATTTTCGCTAGGAAGAGACATCATTTAAATGAAAAATTCCATAAAAGCGGAAATTGTCATCCCTGATTAGCCTGTGCGGACTGCACAGGCTAATCTGGGATGACAATTTACGCACAAGCATTTTGCCCAGTTTTCTCAGAACATGCCACAATTAGGGAATTTCTTCATTCATTTAAGCAAATTTTCATCATGATATTCCCACTTGCCTAGAGCATGATGGTAATTATGGTGTTCTGGGACTTTTCAGACAGTTTGAATGTATGCAAAACTTTACTTGCCTCAAAATATTGTTCCTTAGTTGGCCATTTTGAAAATGTTCTTCAAATCTGTCTCATGTATCTTCCTCCAAATGAACACGTTTATCTTTAAATCATTTACAGAATGACAGATACACAGAAAAGTTCTCCTCAGACAGCCTTCAAAAAGTACGAAATAAGGAAACAAGAGGCAGAATGCAATGACGTGGAAAGCTGCTTAAAAAGCAAGACTGCAATCATGACAGACATTGATTCAACCATGCAAACTGACGTTAACTGTATATCGGCCTGGGTAAGTCCTGAGACCTTAAGCTCGGACAGTACACCAGATGACTTGAACTCTGTTTGTGTCAAAGTTGAGACGGATGAATTGAATAATATGGCTAATGTTTTTTACTCTACGTGTGCCCAATCAGAACAGGCACTACGGGAAGAGATACATCAAGATCACAACAAGCAAAATGGCTTCAATTTTGCATATGAAAAATCCCAACAGATAGGATGTGTAGTGAAGGATCAAGATCTCACCAAACAAGACTGTTTCAACTTGGCCAGTGTGAAACTAGAACAAACAGAATGTGCAGTTATGCATCAAGATCTCACCAAACAAGACTGTTTCAACTTGGCCAGTGTGAAATTAGAACAAACAGAATGTGAAGTTATGCATCAAGATCTCGCCAAACAAGACTGTTTCAACTTGGCCAGTGTGAAACTAGAACAAACAGAATGTGAAGTTATGCATCAAGATCTCATAAAACAAGACAGTTTCAACTTGGCCAGTATGAAATTAGAACAAACAGAATGTGAAGTTATGCATCAAGATCTCACCAAACAAGACAGTTTCAACTTGGCCAGTGTGAAATTCGAACAAACAGAATTTGAAATTATGCATCAAGATGACACCAGACAAGCTGGCTTCAATTCTGTGTGTGTGAACAGAAAGCAAACAGCTGACTCAAATGTTTACCTGTTTACTGAACAAAATGGGCTAATTTCTGTATTTTGGAAACCAAAACATTCTGTAAATCCAAATGCAGACCAGAGCTGTTTAACAACAAATGGCCTCAATCCTGTATGTGGGAAAGTAAACGAGTATATAAATACAAATATTAACAAGGGAAGTACACAAACAAATTTTAACGATTCCGTATATGAGATAAGAGCGCATATTGATAATTTGGAAACACTCGAAGATCATGCTAAACAAGAGGAAATCAATTCTGTGTTTGTGATTAGGGAAGAGATTGAACTGTCGAATATACATGTAGACCATAATTATGCAAGAACAACAATTGTTAATTCTGTAGTTGGAAAAACACTAAAAACAGACCGCGACTGCAACCATGACATTACAACGGATTCAAACTGCGAAAAGGATGAATCTGGTATTGTAATTTTTGTTTTATACCACCCTCAAATTAGGGCATTAAAAAAAAAAGTACCATGCATTTTAATGTCTGTCTGCTGGTTCAACCGTTCGGATAAAAAATCATTGTGATTGCCAAATATTTGTCCCAAATTTAACTCCCCTAAAAAACACTGGTCATTGACTATATAAGTAAAAAGATAATTATAATTATGAATTGTACAAAAACTGTTTTGCTGACATAGCATATATATATATATATATACATGTAATGTAAATGTTGTCAGGTATATATCATGCTGTTTTTGTGATTGTCTTTTATCTGTCATTTGTCGTCTTTCATGTGATGTACAACATCAACATTTACCTTTAAATACTCTAAAGGTTACATTTTTTTGCCATTAATCATCCTCATTAACCCATGTATTCCTAGCGTCTAGAAAAAAGGCCTTGGCAAACAGCGTAGACCCGGATGAGACGCCGCATGATGCGGCGTCTCATCAGGGTCTGCGCTGTTTGCTTAAAGGAATTTCTGTAAGCAATATTCTAAATATAGAAATAAATATACTAGACATCCCTAATTTTGGAAATAAATTGATCCAATTTAGAAGGATGGGAGAGTCCACTAGGCATAAATGGGTTAAATTACTCCTGTGGTCATTCTCTTATTTAAGTTGGACAGTTTTCAGTTACTGGTATAAGTATATGCACTTCGTAGTTGACAAAACAGTTGTAATTGTCAGCAGGTTAACTGACCACTGTGATATGCCTGAAATACTCTTAAAACGGCAATAATTCATACCAGCAAATCAAAGACTTCAGCTTGATGTGTGCTTTCTTGAAGCCAAGATATGAGATCTATGGACAAAAATATAATGCATTTTAAAAAAACATTTTCATTTCTTTATTAACAATTTTTCATATTTAAGTTTAGTTTAAACCTATTTATTTAAGCTTGATTGCATCGAAAGCCTAAACATTATTTGAAACGCTCTCGAGTCCATTTTATGGGGCTAGAACCAGTACTTGGTGTCTTTGGGAGAGGTCTAAAGAACGCTCCCACAGTGAGTACCGAACCCGTGACATCCCGGTCGCCTGTATTAATATTGAAGTATTAATTGAAGTATGTATAGTGTTGTGTCTAACAGGACTGTGTATGTAATATTTGCAGGTTCTAATGCAGCCATGAATCCAGAGGCAATATTAGAAACTGCAAACTGTTCCAAGCCGTTGAATTACACAGGAGAAAAAATGTACATGTGCGAGCTGTGTGGTTATGCAAGTAACTATAGTTCTTACTTGACACATATGAAGATACATGCAGGAGAAAAACGGTACACATGTGAGGTGTGTGGTTATGCATGTAACCAGAGTGGTAACTTAAAGACACACATGATGACGCACACAGGAGAAAGACCGTATAAGTGTGAGGTGTGTGGTTATGCATGTAACAGGAATTGTGACTTGAAAATTCACATGAGGATACATACGGGAGAAAAACTGTACAAGTGTGAGTTTTGTGGTTATGCAAGTAAAGATAGTAGTTACTTGAAAAAACACATGAGGATACACACAGGAGAAAAACCATACAAGTGTGTGGTGTGTGGTTATGAATTCAACCGTAGTGGTACCTTGAAGAGACACATGTTGGTTCATACAGAAGAAACAGTTAGACAGTACAAGTGTGAGGTGTGTGGTTATGCAAGTAACTATACTTGTGATTTGAAGAGACACATGACGATACATACAGGAGAACGACTGTTCCAGTGTAAAGTGTGTGATCATGCATTTAAAGAAAGTCGTACATTGAAGGAACATATGAAGATACATACAGGAGAAAAACTGTTCAAGTGTGAGGTGTGTGATTATGCATCTGTCCGTAGTTGTCATTTGAAGAGACACATGTTGATACATAGTGGAGAAAGACCTAACAAGTGTGAGGTGTGTGGTTATGCATGTAAAACGAGTGTTCACTTGAAGCGACACATGAAGGTACATACAGGAGAATGTATTTATCAGTGTGAGGTGTGTGGTTATGCAAGTAACAATAGTTATTACTTGAAGACACATATGATGATACATACAGGAGTTAAACTGTTCAAGTGTGAGGTGTGTAGTTATGAATGTAACCGGAATAATACCTTGAAGAGACACATGAAGATACATAAATGAGTGTGAGGTTAATCAAGTAACTATCGATGCGACTTGAAGAAACAAACGAAGATACAAACAGGAGAAAAACTGTACAAGTTTTAGGTGTGTTGTTATGAATGTAACCGAGTGGTTTCTTGAAGAGACACATGAAGATTCATACAGAAGAAAGACTGTACAATTGTGAGGTGTGTGGTTATGAATGTAACCGAGTGGTATCTTGAAGAGACACATGAAGATTCACATAGAAGAAAGACTGTACAAAATTGTGAGGTGTGTTACTATGAATGTAACCAGAGTGGTACCTTGAAGAAACGCATGAAGATACAAACGGGAGAAAAAAACTGTACAAGTGTGAAGTTTGTGGTTAGGAATGTAACTTAAGCTGTTCCTAAAACAAACATATGAAGATACATATAAGATAAATACTGTATAAGTGTGATGTTTGTGGTTATGCAGGTAACCAGACTAGTAACTTAAACACACACATGAAGATACACACAGGAGAGAACTGTTCAAGTGTGTGATGTGTGATTATGCAAGTAACCAGATTAGTAATTGAATAATTCTCATTTTTTATCCAAGAAAATAAACTCCTTTTTTATTTGTGTGTATTTGTTTTCCTAAATCCTTCTTTAAAAGCACTTATAAAATAATGATTTTGAAATGTGTTATGGTTTTGATCAAATTAGTTACCGTTGCTAACAACAATTGTCATTGTCAATGCGTTACATATGTATTCAGAAAAATATTTGTGTTAATTCGTTGTCTTGCACATTCAGTTTATTTTTCCCTTTATATTTTCAAGCAAAGGGGTAGGGGTGCGGGGCTTGATTAGACTCCTTGATTCCAAAATCAAACAAATAAAACAGCTTCAGTAAGAAGATTTTCGGTTTCATGTATGATAGTTGGCTAAATATTCAAGCACATTTTGTCAACTATGACCTCAAAACGAAAGAAATGTATATGTGCAAAATGCACACGTCAGACAGTGACTATTCGAAATATGGGCCGCTCAAGTGGCTTTAAAAGTCCTCGGGTGATATCCGTCAGCAGAACAGGTGGGTGTTGATGCTACGGAGCACGTGTTTAAGGATGATATTGCTAAACTTTTCACAACGTATAGAAATATTGGTAGCGTAAGAAACGTACTTTAAATGCTGTTTTACGCCTATTTTTTTACCAGTGACTCGGTAGAATAACATTAAAAGATTGTACATTACAAACGTTTACTTAACATGTCCGTCAGTCTGGCGATGTTTGGATAAGACTGTAACCGTAGTGATAACTTGAAAATACACATGAAGAAACATTAAAACAGACAAAGCACACCAAATTCATGAACTTTTATTTATTGTAGTAATTTGATGTAAGTGTGATATATTTTATTTACTTTTTAATTTTAATTATTTAAGAACATATTACATGCATATCTTTGCTTTATAAATTGTATTTGTTTTGATCTCACCTTAGCATGAAATGATCAGGTCGACCTATTGTTACCGTATGTGCAACGCCGCGTGTCGTCGTGCATCAAGTTTCACAGGTTGTCAGATTAAGCTTGTTAACAGTCTAGAGGCCAAAATGATGACATTTACATCCATCCTTGATAAAACTTGGTCACAATGTTTTACCTGACAATATCTTTGCCGAGTTCGAATCTGGATCTAGTGCGTCCAAAAACTAAGTCAGCTGGTCAGATCTTAGAAAAATCTAGGTAACACTCTAGAGGAACATTTTTCATCCCATCTTGATGGAACTTGGCCAGAGTGTTTATCCTGACAATATTTAGTCCAGATTCAAATTTGGGACACTTGCGTTCAAAAACTAGGTCACAAGGTTGAATCTTATTTTCAGCTCACCTGGGCAGCGTTTTATCAACGGATCTTAGCATGATCTTACGTAAGATTCGTAGGATTTTGTCGTACGCTTATCGTAAGTACCGCGAACCGTTTTATCAAAGAAATCGCAGCTAAGATGTCGTAAGATTTGTGCTTAAAACTACGACTAGGTAAGACTACTCTTAGCGTTCGTAAACCTTCGTAAACATGGCGGCCGCACGCGCTTTAGACTTTGGTCAACCAAGAGAGATGAGAATATTTCGAGAAAGAAAGGGTTTAAGCGATCTCCGTGATGGATACTATTGAAAGTATTTATGTTTGATAGCGTTTAATAAATTCGTTATATCATTCTCTGCATAAAACGTCCAACAACAACAGAATTGAATTTTGATGATGACGTCATGTCCGGTTGATAATAACAACTTTTAAAATAAAAAATAAATAAATAATAAATAATAATATTTTTAATGGTTTTTTAAAAGAAGGAAATAGGAAATTGAGTGAATTAAATGAATTAAATGACCAGTGAGCTTAATACAAATTAAAAGTGCTTGGAATCGGGGAAAAAAGTGAGTGACAGAAAACAGCTGAGTGAGGTCAAGGACAAACAAACAACAACAACAGAGAAGCCGTAATATTACTTACAAACAGTTTATAATCAGAAGTTGCAGCACTGTAAGGTAATCTTTAACCATATTTATTGTAACAGAAAATCCTTATTAAACAATGATAAAATAAAGCTTAACAAGAGTGCCAAATTGTCACAAGATACGCCCGTTCTACTAAGTGACANTTGCAGCACTGTAAGGTAATCTTTAACCATATTTAATGTAACAGAAAATCCTAATTAAACAATGATAAAATAAAGCATAAAAATGGCTGGAAAGCGAAAGCGGAAAACTTCAGAATTGACTGAATCAAAAAGTAAAACACACGAAACTACTAAACATACGAGTACGTCCCAAAATCAAACAATTTGTTGTGCATGCAAAAAGACTGAACCCCCTGAGCAAATAAAAAGATTCACCAAAAAACCTTGGATACAGTGTGATATCTGCAATTTGTGGTGGCATCTTGAATGCTCTTTCCTAAGAATAGAAGACCTGCAGAAAATAGATAAACATAAAATATTGTTTCCATGTGCTCTCTGCATATTTGAAAACTCCTTGGTTGGAACTGAAAGAAAACACTGAGATACAATCAATACCAAAAACAACAATATCAATTAGTACACAAACTGAACAGATACCGGAACCAGATATTATTAGAATAACAGATATCGAGTCTCCTAAGACCACAAATAAAAAGAAAATTAATTCATCTAAAAAGCCTCAAACAAAAGCAGAGGAATCTGAACAAATAATTCAGATAAAGGATAAAATNAAGCAGAGGAATCTGAACAAATAATTCAGAGCAAGGATAAAATTGTGATAATTGACGGAATATCTCGTGCTTCAGATTTTATGGACAGCAGTTACATCAAAAAAAGAAATTAAAAAACACAGGCAAGTAAATGTTAAATTAGCATATCCGTTAACAAGAGGCGGTATCAGTGTGCATGTAGAAAACGAAGAAGCTAGACAGAAACGTATAACAGACTGGCCTGAAGGAGCAATCAACACAGATAAATCACAACTAAAAGTTTATAATATTGAGCCAAAACCAATTTGTGTTTTCAAGAACGTACCAACAACAGTAATAGAAGATTATATAGCATTGCAAGTTGAAAAATTAACTACAGTACACGCCAAATACAGACGACTAAGGTATAGGGACACAAACAAAGCATTGCCAGTCGTTATTGTATATTGCAATTCACAGACAATTGACAAAAATCAGCATATCAAACAAAAAAATACAAATACAGGCCTACAGAACAAAGAAGAATATACCTACTAGGTGTTTCAATTGCCAGCAATACGGACATATATCGAGAAATTGCACAAATAATACAATCTGTGAACAGTGCGCAGAATTTCACGAGATGAAGTGCAACATCAAAAATAAAAATTGTGCTTAGTGCTCAGAAAACCACCCAGCCAGTCACAGGGAGTGCCCAGTATACCTTAGCTGGAGACAAAAACTTATAAACAGACATTAGATCATTTAAATAATTTATTTGTATATTATTATTATTAATTTTTTTTTTTATTGTGTAAATCTTTTAATTTCTTTTATTATTTTCATTATTGGTTACATTTACAAAAAGATATCTGATTTACAACATGAACACAGCTCAAGCAAATGTTCGGTCAATAAACACCTCATTTAGTTTTATTGAAGGAATTATGAAATCAGAATCAATTAAAATTTGCGCATTGTCAGAAATTTGGCATACAGGTAAAGAAATAAAAGAAAATATAAAAAGAAAATGGCACTGGTTTACTAATGAAAGAAGATTTAATCAAGGAGGTGGTGTGGGACTCATGATTGACAAAAGTTTAAAAGTTTTTGAAAGAAAAGATTTTAGGTCATGTGACATTGAGGCAGTTTGGTGCGAAATGTATGCAGAAAATCACAGTTTTATAATAGGATCTATATACATTCCGCCAGATAATGGTGAAATGATGAAAAAACAAACTGTTCAGTACAATAGAACATATTAGAAGGAATGGTAAAACTTTGATGTTACAAGGGGACTTTAATGCACATCACAAGTATTGGCAAGATAAGAACAATAATAAACAAGGATGCCTTTTACATGAATACTTACAAGNTTACTGGTATAAGTATATGCACTTCGTAGTTGACAAAACAGTTGAAATTGTCAGCAGGTTAACTGACCACTGTGATATGACTGAAATACTCTTAAAAACGACAATAATTCATACATGTACCAGCAAATCAAAGACTTCAGCTTGATGTTTGCTTTCTTAAAGTCAAGATGTGAGATCTATTGACAAAAATATAATGCCTTTTAAAAAACATTTCCATTTCTTTATTAACAATTTTTCATATTTAAGTTAAGTTTAAACCTATTTTTTTAAGCTTGATTGCATCGAAAGCCTAAGGATTATTTGAAACGCTCTCGAGTCCATTTTCTGGGGCTAGAACCAGTACTTGGTGTGTTTGGGAGAGATCTAAAGAACGCTCCCACAGTGAGTATCGAACCCGTGACATCCCGGTCTCTAGTATTAATATTGAAGTATTAATTGAAGTATGTATTGTGTTGTGTCTAACAGGTAGGTGTATGTAATATTTGCAGGTTCTAATGCAGCCATGAATCCAGAGGCAATATTAAAAACTGCAAACAGTTCCAAGCCGTTGAATTACACAGGAGAAAGAATGTACATGTGCGAGCTGTGTGGTTATGCAAGTAACTATAGTTCTAACTTGAAGACACATATGAAGATACACACAGGAGAAAAACGGTACAAATGTGAGGTGTGTGGCTATGCATGTAACCAGAGTGGTAACTTAAAGAAACACATGATGATGCACACAGGAGAAAGACCGTATAAGTGTGAGGTGTGTGGTTATGCATGTAACAAGAATTGTGACTTGAAAACTCACATGAGGATACATACGGGAGTAAAACTGTACAAGTGTGAGTTTTGTGGTTATGCAAGTAAAGATAGTAGTTACTTGAAAAAACACATTAGGATACACACAGGAGAAAAACCATACAAGTGTGAGGTGTGTGGTTATGAATTTAACCGCAGTGGTACCTTGAAGAGACACATGTTGGTTCATACAGAAGGAAGAGTTAGACAGTACAAGTGTGAGGTGTGTGGTTATGCAAGTAACTATACTTGTGATATGAAGAGACACATGACGATACATACAGGAGAACGACTGTTCCAGTGTGAAGTGTGTGATCATGCATTTAAAAAAAGTCGTTCATTGAAGGCACATATGAAGATACATACAGGAGAAAAACGGTTCAAGTGTGAGGTGTGTGATTATGCATCTGTCCGTAGTTGTCATTTGAAGAGACACATGTTGATACATAGTGGAGAGAGACCTAACAAGTGTGAGGTGTGTGGTTATGCATGTAAAACGAGTGTTCACTTAAAGCAACACATGAAGATACATACAGGAGAAAGTCTTTATCAGTGTGAGGTGTGTGGTCATGCAACTAGCAATAGTTCTTACTTGAAGACACATATGATAATACATACAGGATTAAAACTGTACAAGTGTGGGGTGTGTAGTTATGAATGTAACCGGAGTTATACCTTGAAGAGACACATGAAGATACATATATGAGTGTGAGGTTGTTCAAGTAACTATCGATGCGACTTGAAGACACAAATGAAGATACAAACAGGAGTAAAAACTGTACAAGTGTGAAGTTTGTGGTTACGAATGTAACTTAAGCTGTTCCTAAAACATACATATGAAGATACATATAAGAGAAATACTGTATAAGTGTGATGTGTGTGGTTATGCAGGTAACCAGACTAGTAACTTAAACACACACATGAAGATACACACAGGAGAGAATTGTTCAAGTGTGTGATCAGATGTGTGATAATGCAAGTAACCAGATTATTAATTGATATTTTCTCATTTGTTATCCAAGAAAATAAACTCCTTTTTTATTTGTGTGTATTTGTTTTCCCAAATCCTTTTTTAAAAGCACTTATAAAGCAATGATTTTGAAAAGTGTTATGGTTTTGATCAAATTAGTTACGTTGCTAACAACAGTTGTATTCAGAAATATATTTGTGTTAATTCGCTGTCTTGCACATTCAGTTTATTTTTACCCAGTGATATTTTTACAAATTTTCTCATCTGAGTCTTGGGACTCGATAACTTGCAAATCTATGAGTTTCCGAGTTAAAAGAACGTGCCTAAATATTTAACTATATTATTTTTTAGAAATTTCAATGCATTTTTGGGACTCACATAATTCGAAACTTTGCATCCCCAGAGGTTTTTGTGAGTCATGGATGCGGTACTCGCAGGTAAAAAAAAATACTGTTTACTCTTTATATTTTCAAGCAAGCTCTAGGGGTGGGGGCATGATCCTCCAGTGATATCCGTCAGCAGAACATGTAGGTGGGTGATGCTACGGAGCACGTGTTTAAGGACGAAATTGCTAATCTTTTCACAACGTATATAAATATTGGTAGCGTAAGAAACGTAATTTAAATGCTTTTTCACACCTATTTTTTACGAGTGACTCGGTGAAATTACATAAAAAGATTGGACATTACAAACATTTACTTGACATGTCCGTCAGTCTGGCGATGTTTGCATAAGACTGTAATCGTAGTGATAACTTGAAAATACACACGAAGAAACATTAAAACAGACAAAGCACACCAAATTCACGAACCTTTATTTATTGTAGTAATTTGATGTAAGTGTGATATATTTTATTTACTTTTTAAATTGAATTATTTTAGAACATTTTACATGCTAATCTTTGCTTTATACATTGTATTTGTTTTGATCTCACCTTTGCATGAACTGATCAGGTCGATCTATTGTGACCGTATGTGCATCGCCGTGTGTCGTCGTGCATCAAGTTTCACGGGTTGTCAGATTAAGCTTGTTAACAGTCTAGAGGCCAAAATGATGACATTTACATCCAACCTTGATAAAACTTGGTCACAATGTTTTACCTGACAATATCTTTGCCGAGTTCGAATCTGGATCTAGTGCGTCCAAAAACTAGGTCAGCTGGTCAGATCTTAGAAATACCTAGGTAACGCTCTAGAGGAACATTTTTCATCCGATCTTGATGGAACTTGGCCAGAGTGTTTATCCTGACAATATCTAGTCCAGGTCCGAATCTGGGTCACTTGCGTTCAACAACTGGGTCACGAGGTTGAATGTTATTTTTTTTAAACCTTTTTACCCCTGTAGAGGCCACATTTTTATCTTGTATTGATTGAACGTGTGTTGAATGTTTATGTTGACAATATCTAGGCCTCGTAAAAAACCTGGTTTTCAGAGCGAATCTTAGAAAAGCCTCGTTTACACTCTAGAGGCCACATGTTTATCTGAACTGAGCACAACATCCTCATGGTGTGCTACTGTGATTGCCTTTTGGACGTTGGCCGCGCATCGTGAATACCTTGTGAATGCTATAGAGGCCACAGTTATTTCCCAATCTGCATGAAAATTTGTCAAAATATTTCTTCAAATTTAATTTCAGTCAAGTTCGATCATTTGAGCCTGTAAACAACTCTTTTCGCCAAATTTGTATGGAACTTGTTCTGACCATTTTTAGCTCACCTGAGCACAACGTGCTCATGGTGAGCTTTTGTGATCGCCGTTTGTCCATCGCGCGTCGTCCGTCCTGCGGCGTCAACATTTACCTTGTTAACACTCCAGAGGCCATATATATATTTTTCAATCTTCATGAAACTTGGTCAGATCATATGTCCTAATAATATCTTGGATGAGTTCGAAAGTGGTTCCAGTTGGTTGAAAAACATGGCCACCAGGGGGCGGGGCAGTTTTCCTTATATGGCTATAGTAAAACCTTGTTAACACTCTAGAAGTCACATTTATTGTCCAAGCGTCATAAAACTTAGTCAGAACATTTGTTGTAAAGATATCTTGGATGAGTTCAAAAATGGTTCCGGTCTGTTGAAAATATGGCAGCCAGGGGGCGGGGAATTTTCCTTATATGGCTTTGATAAAACCTTGTTAACACTCTAGAAGTCACATTATTTGTCCAATCTTCATGAAACTTGGTCAGAACATGTGTCCCAATGATATCTTGGACGAGTTTGAAAATGATTCTGGTCCGTTGAAAAACATGGCCAACAGGGGTCGGGGCAGTTTTCCTCATATGGATAAAGTAGCTTTAGTAAAACCTTGTTAACACTCTAGAAGCCACATGTATTGTCCAATCTTCATGAAACTTTGTCAGAACATTTGTCCCACTGAGTTCGAAAATGGTTCTGAATTTTTATGGTTTAACTTTATTTTACGAACTATTTTACGAAATATTCGTTGATTTTGAGTATTAATGGGGCTTTAAAACATGCCATGCCGACGACGCGAATTCATTGTGTCAATAAACAAATTTAAAGCCAGTAATATTTCGTAAAATAAAGTAAAATAAAGTTAATGTGGGCATATAGTGATCGCACTGTCCGCCGTCTGTCCTTCTGAAATTCCGTCACACTTTGCGTTTAGGTTTCGAAAAATGGTCATAACTTTTGCAATATTGATCATAGCGACTTGATATTTGGCATGCATGTGTATCTCATGGAGCTGCACATTTTATTTGGTGAAAGGTCAAGGTCATCCTTCAAGGTCAAAGGTCAAAAAAATCAATACGGCGCAGTAGGGGGCATTGTGTTTCTGACAAACACACCTCTTGTTTATTTTATTTTTGTGGTACAATATATTCATCACGTGTTCATGTACCAATTAAGTGTTCGTGTGTCGTATGAATAGATATCGTCGCGGGTATTTCACATGGAATATATTGTGACACAAACAAATAAAAAAGAGCATTTTGTATCGTCTTAAATCTATGTTACCAGAGCGCATCTGACGTTGAAATTTTGGCTATTGCTTAAGGAACAATGATTATTTATAATATAACTTTATGTAACGAAATATACTACGAAATCTTCGTTGAGTTTGAGCGTTACAGAGTCTTTAAACAACTCTGTTATGTTTACCTGTGAAAATAAAGTTAGGTTGGGTTTTAGTACTTTAGACTTTAACACATGAATATAGAGAGTCATACATATTTAGTAAAACGTTTAGAAATTTTCCAGGTATGCCTTTTCTTTGCAGAGATTGTAATAGTATATGGTAAATGATTTTATTAAAGGCTTTACGGAAGTCAATGTACAGACAGTAAAATCTACCTCCTTTTTTGACAGATATTTTTTAACTATAGCATGTAGACCGAATATATTATCGATCGCTGAGTAACCAGTACGAAAGCCTGACTGTGATTCATCAATTTTATTATTGGTTTCTACCCATTCGTTCAATCGTTTATTAATGACACCCGTGAAAATGTTATGCATTGTATTTGTAAGTGATATTCCACGATAGTTTTCTGCATAGCTTGACAATATGAGCAAAAGTTACATTGGTAGATACATAGCTGAAGGGGCCATATATTATATAGTATTCATGTACATTTTTTGCATTTAAACGGAGAGAATATTTACAAGTTAAGCAACAAATACAAACAATATTTAAACATTTCAGCATAGTGGAAAACAGACAATATTTCAATGTATAGAAAAACAAACACGAAAAACATGTTATACATTAAAATTGTTTCAATATTTACTTAAAAAGCATACATAGATTCCTGTAAGTACTGTTAGTATGATAATCGATGGACATTAACGTTTTAATTTAATAGTATTTGGTCTCGTGTAATATTTTTTATCGATTAAACGTTTTCTTAGATCTTTAAGGGCATTACATTCAAGTAAATAATCGAATTCATCGCCAATATGATAATTGGAGTTACATAAATAACACAGTCTTTGGTTCAATTCTATTGCATGCCAACTTCTAGTTTCGACAGGTAACATGTTATTTCTTGAACAAATTAGACTGATTGCTCACTAAAATAATGTGTTTCGAAATATCAATTGTATTAATATAATCTTTCTTTGTAAAAACTTATCCAGTTTACGTCGTATTTTCTCTTTCATAATTTAATAGTTTTTAGCTTTGTTTTTGTTTGTGTAGATAGTAGAGGTCACAGTTTTCATCCAATCTTTATGAAATTTGGTCAGAATGTTTATCTTGATGAAATCTGGATTGGGATTGTATTTGGGTCATCTGGGGTCAGAAACTAGGTCACTATGTAAAATAATAGAAAAGCCTTGTGTAGACAATAAAGGTCATAGTTTTCATCAGATCTTAATGAAATATGGTCAGAATGTTTGTCTCGTTAAAATCTGGGTTGGGATCGAATTTGGGTCATCTAGGGTAAAAAACTAGGTCACAAGGTCAAAGTTAAAAAAACAACTTGTGTAGACAGTAGAGGTCACAGTTTTCATCAAATCTCAATAAAATTTGGCCAGAATGTAAATCTTGATGAAATCTGGGTTGGGATTGTATTTGGGTCATCTGGGGTCAAAAACTTGGTCACTAGGTCAAATCATAGAAAAACCTTGTGTAGACAATAGAGGTCACAGTTTCCATCAGATCTTTATGAAACTTTGTCAGAATGTTAATCTTGTTGAAATCTGGATTGTATTTGGGTCATCTGGGGGTCAGAAACTAGGTCACTAGGTCAAATCATAGAAAAACATTGTGTAGACAATAGAGGTCCTAGTTTTCATCTGATCTCAATGAAATATGGTCAGAATGTTTATCTTGATAATATCTGATTTTGGATCGTATATGGGTCATCTGGGGTCAAAAATTAGGTCACCGGGCCCATTCTAGTAAAACCTTGTGTAGATAAAAGAGGTCACAGTTTTCATCACGTCCTAATGAAATTTTGTCAGAATGTATAACTTGATGAAATCTGGCTTGGGATTGTACATGGGTCATCTGAGGTCATAAAGTATGTCATCTGGTCAAATCATAGTAAAACTTCCTGTAGACGATAGAGGTCACAGTTTATCAGATCTTTATCACAAAAATCTAAATCACAAAACAACACTTGAAGTCGACCTGAAATATAAAGGAACAATAAAAAGATTCTTACAGCAACTAAGATCAAAATCATATACAGTCTAACCTGTCAATAAAGACCACTCAATGGATTTGGTCGTTGTGGTCTTTGTTCACAGGTGGTCTTTATTCGCAGGGTCGATTGAAAGGATTGGGAGGAAATCGTTGTGGTCTTTATGGACAGGTGGTCTCTATTAAAAGGTGGTCTCTGGGACAGGTTTGACTGTACATCATAATCACAATCATGATAGTCATATTCGTAAGTGTACGCATCATAAACATTGTCATATTTATTTATAATCATACATCAACATCATGTTATAAATTATTTAACCATCAATAAAATAAGTCGTATTCAAAATCTTAGACATTACAATAACACTTGGTCATTTTTGGCATTTATCACAATTTAGACTGGCAAGTAGCATCAGGAAGATTTAAACAGAAAGAACATACTTATGTAACCTACATAAACGATCATAAATTATTTTTAAAGAGAGTTCACGTGCATGGAATATGACCTCTAAATACGACCTTGACAGTTAGACCTTGTTCAAATGCACTTTTTCTTTTCTCATTGAGATGAACATGTGTTTCAGGTAGTTTAACCTATCATGGTAAGTTAAATCACATATACAGAAAAGGGCATTGTTGACCTTTGATTTAGGCGTGGCCTTGATATTTGACCAAAGGATATGTTTTATGAGCCGTATAAATGCCAATGTAGCAAACAGTAGAGAACTGTTGTGCTAAGTATGTTTAATATCAATCCATTGGATAAGTTATATAATATGAACAAGCTAACAAGCTTATTTTAATTTTGGACAATTTGTCCCTTAAACAATTGGTCAGACCTGACAGTATGCCCACTTAATGTTTCGTCTTAAAATAAAGTTTCAAACGAAAAAAGTACCGTCGCGCGGAAACGAAGCACCATCGCATGTAAATAAAGTACTGTGGCTTAGAAACGAAATAACATTGCGTGGAAACAAAGTACCAACCCGCAGAAACTCAGTTCTTACACGTGGAAAAGAAACCCCGTCTCGCGTAAACATGTCTTTTGCGTTGCAGCGAATGATAGTCGCGTAGAAAAGAAGGAACAGAAGTAGCGTCGCGTGGAAACGAAGTACCGCCGCTCCGAACTATAGTTCCATCACGTGCAATCTTAGCACTACCGCGTGTAAGCGAAGTAACTTTGTTCGGAAACGAAGTACCGTCAATCTGAACTATGGTTCCATTACGTGAAATCTTAGTACCACCGCGTGTAAGTAGCTTTGTTCGGAAACGAAATACCGTCGTGTGAAAAGGAATGACCAATGCGGGAAAACAGGATACTTTTGGATGGAGGGAGAATAAAATGCCTCGCTTCATGTATATAGCGCATGTACCTGTATGTATATATAAACTGGATTGAATTCATAATAATAATAATAATTTTCACCAGAAACTTTAACTTTCATAATACTTTGATAATGCAAAGTGTCGAATTGACCATAATTTAATGACAACTAGAGTTACCACATTTGATATTTTACTAAGATTTTTGGAATGTGGTAAGTTTGCATAACATTCCTGAAGCTATTCTAAACAAACTAAAACAGCGAAAAGTTTAAAACTAACCCGGATGACAACTCAATGCCGCTTGATTACGGGTGATCAGTTTAGAGTGTATTCGATATCAAAAACACAAATGTGCATATACAAATCAGTGAACTTATCAATAAACATAAGATACACTAATTGCACCACTTCCCATCTTCTTTCAATAACAGCCGTTCTTTCATAATGTTCATGCGAATAGCTATAGGAAGCGCGTTAAAAATGTGTATACATTCTCTATGATCTAATGGTTCGTAGTTTTTCAAATCTCCGTCCGAACCTAGAACAGGTTGTACTACCTTCTTTTTAAAATGATCCGTATCATCCAAAAGGTAGATAACGGAATTAAACTGGGATATAATCCGAATCGCCTGATCGGTTATAGCGTTGAATTCAAGGTGATTTGCCGTCTGAAGTATTTGTAGACAAACTTTCATGCTCGATATTTGCTTAGCTTCAAGTTTTTTGCTTGCCGCCTTGCATCCATTCAAAAACGCCACCATTACGATCTTGCTTTCCTGTACCAATGGCCGTACGTCGTATTTGTGTGCTATGGGTAGCACAAACAGCACATTGTTCACTGTAAGGAACAAACATAAATTTAGTGAAAAAAAATCTGGCCCTAGGTAAGAACATGTGCAACTGGGCCGATTTTAATGTTCTTATTTCCCTCATATGAGAAAACACGTATTTTAAACTTAGAAACCACTAATGTGATTTTGAAATACAAGTATTTTAATTGAATTGACTTATCTGGTACAATGTTACAATACATATTTTTCTGTCGTATGGGTTGGTATAAGACATTAAGAATCTGTAAAATGAAATGCGAATCAGAATGGTCTATTATTCAATTAACGTCATGCAAAAACTGGTACAACTACAGATAAATGACGATTATAATTTTGTGTGTTTTCCATGGAGTTAAAATTCCTTGTTTATTTAAGTTAAAAATATATTTTAAGCCTATTTGCAACGCAAATAGGCTTTTGTTAATGCTACATTTCGAAATCACAGTTGGAATGGTTGTCTTTTATGAAGCCTTACCTGATTTTGGGCAGGCGAAATAGATATTTAATATAGTATTCGGTTATTCTTACAATTTTTCATTAAGACACTTTTTTCTAACATTTTCTTCCAATAATATTGCTTACATCGTTTTTAGTGAATTTTTCTAAGACCGTTTTACGTGAAAAAACGTTCTAAGAAACTAAAACAAACTTCGTTCGTAAAACAATTCTGTTCTTGTTGATAGTGACCTCACAACTACTTTCTATTTACTTCTTTGTTACTTTGTTTACTTCTGGGAGAGGTCAAATCTTTACAAGACTGAATTCATTAGGCCCTGGTTTATATATATGTAAAATTTCATTGGTTAATTATAAATACACATTTACATATGCTCAACAGGAAGTTGGGCATAAAGCACTTTCATTCTTTGAAAATGTGTAAAAAAAATGGCGGAGTACGATGCATGTTTTCTGATTATTCTGACATGGATTCTGACCAGCCTTTCTATGGATTTGATGAAGTAGAGTGTGAAAGTAATAGAGATGTGTTAATTGAAATTAAAATGATCTACTTTGAGCCAGAAATTTGATGTAGAGAATGGGTGGACATAGGAGTCCCCCATTAACAGGTCGTACAAAGCTGAACGTTGAAATGGAGTGGCAGGAGCCATTAAATTCATTGAAATTGTTAATTGATGATGCCTTGATTAATTACCTTGTGCTATTTAACTATACTTCTGCAAAGTTAAATGGCCCATTAAAACAACACTGAAGAATGAGAAAATGGGAAGAGGTAACTATTGCTGGAAATTGGAATGCTGACAATGGCAATAAATATAGGGCTGTTATACAGGTCAGATTTTGGAATCTCTGCTAATAGTTAGATTTAAAATGATTATTTTTTATTTGAAACTAAAAATTGTAACAAAATATAAATTAATTCACTATTAAATTGCTTTAAAATGTACTAAAACTAAAGGTTACTGAACATTACTTGTTCTCTTACAAGCTTTATTACTTAATACACATTTTCAGGTAAAAAAAACCCAACACAAAATCAAAATTTTAAAACTACCATCATAATCTTCAGTCAATGACAAATAAGAAAAATATAGGTTTTATAAAACTATGTCTTATAATAAATGAAATACATCCTTTTGAAATAGACCACGCATATCAGCCTCTATTATAGAAATGTATTCAGCATTGATGAGGCTTATCAAATATTACATACATAGCAGGTTAAGGGTTAACATTTACTTCAGCAGAAAATTCCCTGTATATTGCAAATAGGCTTTCAACGCAATCGGCGCTCTCGTTTTTTTTTAATACTTACTGTTCAGTCGTTTCAGGGTCCCTGGATAGCAACAAAGCAAAAACTCTAGGAAATTCTCCTGGCTAAAATCTGTAATCTCCAAACTGAACGTATTGAACTCTTCAAACCCGCCTTTGAACATCGCCTTGAAGACTTGTGAAATGTGACTAAGAAACACTCAAGACACATACAGCTTTTCATTTTGTCCAAATGTTATCGTGATTTCGTTTTCATATTCTCCGGGTTGTTCAAAATGTTTTTGTTCGGCAACAGTTTTATCACCACACTCTGATGTTTCTGTAGACATGATCCGGATCTTGAAATAGATCTGAATTAAATTCTGAAAAAAAAATCAAACCCAATTCTTAACAAAGTGAATGAGATTAACCGTCGTCTGTACATTCTTCATAAGAGTTTAGGGATCAAATTTAAACGGAAATTATATCTTATCTATTTCACTTGTTACCCCGGTAGTTTGAAGATAAACGTTAAAATTTAATTCCCTATCTAGTGTTTTATCCAGGAGGGCAAAGGGGCATGGCGCATTACTTTCAAAAAGGGCATTTTAACGCGCTGCTCACAGGTACTTGAAAAAAATATTTGGTCCTTATATATATAATATATTTACTGAAAAACGTATGTGGAGTTTATACCGAAGTTCTTGTTTAATTGTGAAAAATCGACCAAAAATCGCCTTCCGTCGTAACTGACATTTGGACGTCGAGGATTACACACTTCGATTTTGGGTTCATATTTGTGAAACTTTTAGCTGTTTTGGACATACTTGGTGGATTTTCATCAAATAAACGGTGTTTAATCATAGATTGATGCTTTCTGCTGACAACCACAACGACATTTGAGTGCATTTTTCGATCTTTCATGCTGTTGCATAGCGTTATTAAATACACCGGTGAAATCATCGTTGGATACCTTTTCTTTTATTATATATATAAGGACCAAAATTTTTTTTCAAGTACCTGTAGAATACCTGGTTTTGAGAGAAACATGTAATCGCATCAGAGCCAGTTGTGGGAAAAACATAAATATATAAACAAGCACATTTAATGGTAATTGATGCATTTAACTTACTTTAATTAATATTTATATATTTACCTTGCAATGTCCATTTAACTTCCATGCTGTTTCAGTAAACTGTACAGCACGACAAACATAATAAAGCAATATATGCATACGAATCTGATTTTACACAGATTCACTAACATATAAATGAAACCATGTTTGTCTTATCCCATTTTCCAACGATTATCTTGTCAGATGTTTTAACTTTGCGAGTAAACTGAACACTTACAATNTTATGTATTGAGATGTTCAAACATACCTACCAAATCAGTGTGCCTTATTTGAAAGACTTATTTAATACTATTTACGAGGAAGGTAGTTTTCCCGCGGAATGGAGCGAAAGTATAATAGTACCGTTGCACAAAAAGGGAAGTAGAGACGAGCCTAATAATTATAGGGCCATATCGCTCATAAGTAGTATAAGTAAAATATTTACAAATATATTAAATAAAAGGCTGACTAGTTGGTGCGAAGAAAATGATGTAATTATTGAATCTCAAGCTGGTTTTCGTAGAAATTATTCTACGGTGGACAATATATTTAATTTGCAGGCTGTTATTCAAAAATACTTGTGTAAGAAAAGGGGGAGAATGTACGTGTTCTTTATTGACTTCTTTAAAGCATTTGATTCGTGTGTTCATGACAATTTATGGCGTTGTTTGATCAGGAAAGGTATCAAAGATGACAGCAAGTTTTTGAATATATTTAAATCTATGTATAGCAACTTAAGGTCGTGTGTTAAAGTAAAAGATGGCTTAACAAGATTCTTTAATTGCTCGATCGGAACGAAACAGGGCTGTGTCAGCTCGCCTCTGATTTTTTCACTATTTATCAATGATCTAGCAGACTTTTTGAAGCTGAAGTGCGAAAATGGAGTCTTTATTAACGATAACACTGATGACATATATGCCTTCCTATTTGCTGACGATATAGCCAGCACGGCCGATACAAAGCAAAACCTACAAAGACAAATAAACTGTATTGAACAATTCTGCTCCCTAACCGGGATGAAAATAAATGTTGAAAAGTCAAAAATTATGGTGTTTCGCAACGGAGGCGCGCTAAGATCCTATGAAAAGTGGTTTTATAACGGTGAACAAATTGAAGTTGTGCAGAATTATAAATACCTGTGAGCTTTTTTTACGCCAACCCTGTCATGGACCAAAACCCAGGAAATATTAAGTCTACAAGCTTCGAAGGCGGTGGATAACATATACAGATTTCAAAAACGATTTGGATACTTCCAACCTAAGGATGCGTTTAAATTATTCGATGCAATGGTGACCCCAATTTTATGCTGCTCCTCAGAGATATGGGGGTTTCGATACAATGAAACTATTGCGTGTACACTGCCGGTTTTGCAAATACGTGGCGTGTTTAAATCGAAATGTACCAAACTTCCTCGCTCTGAGTGAATGTGGACGGCACCCATTAAATTCTACTTATATGTCGCGTTGTGTTAAGTATTGGACAAAGCTTACTCGAATGGAAGACCAAATGTTTCCGAAAAACTGTTACCTGATGCTACGTAATTTAGACACCGACGGCAAGACAACGTGGGCAACCGGAGTTAAACAACTTCTGTTTGGAAATGGCTTCGGGTTTGCTTGGATAGCCGGTGAAATTGGAAACGTCAGTGCTTTTATGAATCTCTATGAAAGAAGACTTAAAGATAGTGCGCTTCAAAGGATGCAGGATTTTATTAATACATCTCCAAAAGCACTACATAATAAATACTTCAAAACTCTCCTGAATACAGAGAGATACCTAAACATGGATTTACCTTATATTTTAAAAAGGACGTTATCGAATGTTCGTTGTTCAAGCCACGAACTACAAATTGAAAAGAGCCGACAAATGAATATAGATAGAGAATATAGATATTGTTATTTCTGTTTAAAACGCAATGTTTGTGTAATTGAAGACGAATTCCATTTTGTTTTAGTGTGCCCATTATATGATGAGTTAAGACTTAAATATTTAATGGACATTTTTGGAAACCAGTATATAACTTTAAATCTGTTTTATACAATGATGTCGGAATATGACAGAAAGAGTGTACTTGCTATGGCAAAATATATGCACGATGCGTTTATTACTCGGAAGACGTTTTTGCTTGATACTTAATTGAATATAAAAGTGTTTCTTGACGTTATAATTACTTTTATTATGAAACATATAACTTGAATTACTTACTTGTCAAAGTTATGATATGATATGTTATATATATTGCATGCTTATGTCTTTGTGGTACATGTTGTGCGCGTTTATAATATAATTATTAATTAACATATCTCTGTCACCACCATTGGATGATTATTGAACAATTGTTTTTTGGGCCGGAGGCCTTGCATTACAATAAACCATATGTTATGTTATGTTATGTTATGTTATTCAGAATATATAAAGCCATACAATAGTGGCTTATTGTGAAAAAAGTTGCGAAGTGACCATGCATTTTGCACTGGACAGCCATCATAGCATTGTGTTTTTGAAAACTAACGAAACCATTACATTTGCATTAGGAAAATGTGTCTTAATTGCATTGACAGTGTATTCAGGCAAAGATTACACGATACTACAGGGCCGTACGCAGGAATTTTTGACTGGGGGGAGGGGGGAACCATTTATGTTTTTTAATGTCGCACTTTTCAAGCTGAATTTTTATGCTTAAAAACCTTAATTTGTAATATAAATTTATGGAATATAACCAGTAAATCAGCACCTTTCTGGAGTCTAAAGCTTTAAACATTGCTGTGAAATTCACACCAATGTTTAAAGCTTTAGATTTCAGAAATGTATGATGGTTGATGAAGAAGGAAAGCAAACTTTGAAATGAAAAACCTTTATTAAGAAATGTATCAACAAGTATAACTGACATAAAACCATAACAGTACGTTCGCTTTGAATTTAAACCTCCTCTAAAGTTTCAGAGTAAATTCATAATAAAATGTTTATTTATCTACTACAAATCTTTACTTTCACCATCATCAACACAGATACACCATTAAAATCGTCTTAAACTGCGACATTAGATTGGACCTTGCATTTTTATGCCCCCGGTAGGGTGGCATATAGCAGTTGAACTGTCCGTCAGTCCGTCTGTCTGTCCGAAAACTTCAACATTGGTCATAACTTTTGCAATATTGAAAATAGCAACTTGATATTTGGCATGCATGTGTATCTCATAGAGCTGCACATTTTGAGTGGTGAAAGGTCAATGTCAAGGTCATCCTTTAAGGTCAAAGGTAAAAAAAACACAATCCAATGGAAGTTAAAAGCTTTAAAGGGAGATAATTTCTATACCTGTTAAATGATAAATAGAAATGTTATTTCAAAACGGCGCAGTAGGGGGCATTGTGTTTCTGACAAACACATCTCTTTTTTTCTATAATAACCGTTTTTGGTGAGTCTACCTACACGACCAACAGATATAGTGTGAAATTCGTTCCTGTCCATTGATTTTTGGCGAAGTTATGGGCCTTGGACTTAATTGTTAATTGTTTCTCTATAATAACCGTTTTCCGTTTTTTTTTGTACGCAACACTTTCAGGTATTGAGCTGATTTCTATGCCCATGTAGGGTGGCATATAGCAGTCGGACTCTCCGTCCGTTCGTCCGTCCGTCCGGCATTTCATTTTTCGGACTTTTTATGCCCCCGAAGGTGGGCATATAGTGATCGCACTGTCCGTCTGTCTGTCCGTCTGAAATTCCGTCACACTTTGCGTTTAGGTTTCGAAAAATGTGGGAAAACACTTTGCGTTTAGGTTCAGAAAAAAATGTGAAAAAAGGAGGCATATGTCATCCTATGGTGACAAGCCTTGTTTAAAAATCCTTTAAGATATTTACCTGATATTTGTTGTGTGCGTTTACCTACATGACTTACAGATGAAGTATAGGTTTCGTTCCGGTCCATTGATTTTTGGCGAAGTTTCGAGCTTTGGACTTAGACAAAGAAACTTGCTGGTTCAAATTAAGGACAATTATCCATATCACCTCTCTAATTACTTCCAATATTATATGTTTTTCACAAATTATTACGATCAGCAATTTTCAGACTTACTACCTATTGTGCCATATGCTTCTATTTGCTGCTTCTCTTTCCTTGCCCAATCAAAATACGTGTTACATCAACCATCGATAGAGGAAACATTCAGGATCACAATGGGTTCTTGACTGATCGGGGATGTTTGTACACGGCGATAAGAAAGCATTGCCTAGGGGCTTATCTCCACTGGTAAAATTGCGCTAATCCCCTTGTTAATCAGGGACAATAAAACACTTTTGTATTGAGAAAAAGTGTACTGTGGGCTCTTTCATGAGAGAAACATTTGCAGCAGGCCCGTTATTAAAAAAAATCCTAACTCGATTGCAAGATGGGGTGGGAGGGGGCAGTGCCCATGGCCTGGGTACGGGCCTGTATATGACTCTTTCCATACGTTTGGTGACTGTTAAACAAATCTATCATGCCTGATCAATTTTACAACATGCTTGGTTTATGTGTTTATAATGGCTTATGTATAATTACGTACATGTCTCATGTAGGTTAAACGGTTTTCTGCTTTCTTATAAGTACTAATCAAATTGCCAATTATTTCACTGATGCGCTTTTTTATGAACATGTTCATTTAAATGCGTGGGGATATTGCATTGATCTCCGCTTTTTTTTTGATCGGCCACTATCTTCTCCCACACTATTAGCACTTGAACCTTGAAAGTTACACACATGGTAGCTATGAGCATATGTACGACGGTGACGGTGACGAAAGTTTGATCTGACCACTGGGTCAAAAGTTATGGGTAAATAAATAGGTAAAATGGGATAAAAAAACTCATTTTACTAACAACATGAGACGTACATGATAATAACTTTTGACCCAGGGGTCAGATCAAAATTCCAAATAGTGCACCGTCGCACATATGCTTAAAGCTACCATGTGTGTAACTTTCAAGGTTCTCGTGCTTAGTAATAGTGTAGGAGGAAATAGTGGAGAATGGGGATTGGGATGGGGCCGGGTCAGAGGTTTTCACTATTTTTTTTAGGTTATTTTACATTAACTTCTTCATTTCTACACCGATTTAATTCAAATTGATACTGAACATCTCTTATGACAATACGGTCAATCTCAACTATGCATGGCCCCATTAACAACCCTGGGGCGCCCCGCCCACATAGATCACGCCCACCCAAAATGTTGTTTTATAACA
Organism: Dreissena rostriformis; assembly: GCA_007657795.1. Lineage (NCBI taxonomy): Eukaryota > Metazoa > Mollusca > Bivalvia > Myida > Dreissenidae > Dreissena > Dreissena rostriformis. Next base: position 134,317 of record VMBQ01001695.1, read on the forward strand.
TAACTTCTTCATTTATTCACCAATTGACTTCAAATTAATACTGAACATCTCTTATGACAACTCGGTCTATCTCGACCATCCATGTCCACATTACCCACCCCGGGCCATTGATAAAGGTAAAGGCAGCTGGTTCCCGTCCTCTTTCAAATTTATCGGGAGGTGCAAGGGTACTACTTCCCCGTACCCCCCCCCCC